>JAGKTI010025890.1:0-13798 GCA_018397915.1 Birgus latro | reverse complement strand
AATACATCCATATAGATTTTACTTTTTTAAAACAATATTACCAAATTTAATCCTAAAAAAAAAAAGTCAAATGTGCAATGACGTTCCTATAACTGCTCTCCTTCAAAACTGGGCAGACGTAATTATTGGTCCTCTGATAAAACAGTTGTGAAAATAGAGTAATCGAATCAGATGGCTTAAGTTTACTTGCTATTACTTCATTTAATCAGAATAACTGTGATCATTGACCTTTACTTCCCGGCCTACACTACGACCTATTCCCGCTATCGCTACTATTCAGGAGTTTACAGGAACGCTGGACTCGTATTAACTACCTCACCACGATGATACATTTTCCATTTTGATCACACTACCACCAGACGATTTTTCTGAGATTCTGTTTTAATTTACTACTAAAGAGGATGATTAAGTCTGTGTCAAGGGAAGAAGTGAAATATGAATAAATCGCCAATAAGTCATCAGTTGTCATGATGGAAAAAGAAATTATATTGAATATATCTCCACTACTTATGGGAGAAAAAAGGAAAGTCACTACTGACACGAGAGCTATCGACTTATGAAATAAAGTTGTAAGTTCTATTTTAATCTGGCCAACTTCGCCGATTCTCCAAAGACGATAATTTCATAAACTTTCTTAACTCTACACAGCGGAGACTAATCGCTCACGAATGCTGAATTGTTGATACTGTTGGCCTCTGAAAATATGTTCTTACTCGTGACAATCGATAATTAATACTAATAAAGACAGATTCTTGCTGGTGCTTGCTCCTGGCTGGCGCAGATTTATGAATTAATATGAAAGAACTGGCTTAACTACCAGTCGTGATTAATATAAGAAGTTTGTGCAAACTAAAGTGAGTACAATATAGGGAAATGAAACACGATTCTTATATTTAATCATGCCTGAAGTAAAGAAGAACTGTAAATTTATTAATTACAAACAAGATTAATTCTTACATTACAGGATAACTTAATCGAGTAATCACTCACTCAGGCAATCAAATAACTAGCTAATTCTCATAAGCCTAGAAAACACAAAGAAAATACTGTTCAGTGGAGGAAATGGAGTTCTGCCTGCGAAGAAACTGAGTGGCTCAGTTACTCTGGCCACCGCAATGCGCTCTGTGACGTCCACTGTTGCCGATCACCAATTCGGTGGGGAGATGCAGGGGTTGTAGAACTGCTAGAGACTGGGTGATAAGCCGCAAGATGGGGTCTTCATTCCTCAGCACTGTACCTGAGATCCTCCTCCCATGGGAACACTACACTAGCTGACTAATGTTCTCACGCCAGCCACAAAGCAATACGTGATCACTGGAAGTAGGCGTGGCTTAGCTTAATGGCTAAATAGGCAGGGCAGAGGAAAGACAAATACACAAAAGTATCAGTCAGTAATGCACCAAGGGCGTGCATAAAAACAATCATTAGTTAAATAATAACAAATGTTTTGAGAACAATCCTGATTGGAACACTGCTGGGACAGTTAGGTGAGAGAATGTATGAGACAGGCCTAGCATGTATTCAATATGGACGGTGGGTGTTAAGCGCCGAAGTGGTGACATGTAGATTGTAGGAGGACGACTGGGCCTTGATAGCAGGCTGTGAAGCCTATGCCCAGAGTCGGACACATAAAAAAAAAAAAAAAAGTTAGCTGAGAGAATAATTCTGGGTTTTTTCACTAATGTATCTTGCGTTTCCATAATAATACAATATCATGAATTTGTATCAAATAGTTTGGCGAATTCGTGACATTATGCCCCATCAAAACGAAATTTTTCTGCAAAGTTTCACAGTAGGATATAATACATTTTAACTCAGTCACACAAGTTTCACAGTGTGGTGTGTGTACTATCCTGCTACAGAAGAAGGTCACTGTCATCAATGAGCGTAATCTCATAATTACATCAATAGAAGCAAGCTTGAGGGGAAAAAAACTACATGGCGGCGGTGAAAAATGCTGTACCCAGGTCAAACAGAGCAAAAGTTTGCTACATGTCCTTTAACAACTAACTGGTATGCAGCGTGGTGTATGTGATACACGGTGTAGGTGTGACCGTTGTGATGTAACTGTACCTATATGTAAAGTAATATATCCACCCATCCATCATCCAATCCTACGTTGTCCTACGAGAAGCGTAGGAGCCCGGGGCTAGGCAAGTTGGTCCTGACATTTAAGATGAAAGTGACCAGCCTCACTCATCCCTGAGTGGCATTATGTGAGCAATAACCCCCAACCACCCTCTGGATATAAACCTTCACCGGCCCAATCCAACTGGAGCACCTTAATTACCCACTAGACCACCAGGTGCCATAATTTGGTTATATGGTTACCACCCGGCATAGTAAATGGTTTCCTGGTGTACAGGAAACCATTTGGCTTGTCACTCAGTGTAGAGTCACCCACAGGCATAAAGAAAAGGAAAGAATGACAGAAAAGAGAGTGTAAAGTCACCCGTAGGTAGAAGTCGAGAAAAGAATGAAGGAAAGAAAAACAGAAGAGGATAGAAGGAAAGAAGGATGGAGGAGAGGAAAGGGCAGACCTGACAGCAGCACTGCATCAAGTGAGAGGATGGTGAGTGCCATAATACTAATTAAGAGCAAATGGAGATGCCGAGAGAACAGGAGAAGAGGCAGTAGCGTGTGGCAGAGATGATCAGCTGACCCACGCGGCAAAACTACTAAACCTATCGTTGTACCTGCACAGCAAAACTGCTCCACCCGCTAACTGTACCCGCGAAATCAATCAGGGTGGGGCATCAATAGTGTCGATGTGCCAACAATTTATATTATACTGGAATTATCCCCTGCATAGTACGCAGCACATATGCTACAAAAGGTATGCCCTAGCTGAGAAAATCAGGCACCAACCAGAGCTTCATGCATCTGAGGTCGCCATTAATTTCTTATTGGTTAGATTATTAACCAGGAAACATGCTAGTCCTTGGACCGCATAAATCGCTTAGAACAGCCAGTAGTTTAATGGTTTAACCTATATCTCTATTAACTGGAGAAAAAGGTGGTCCCTGGTTAATGCATAGACACAGTAGATATAAAGGGTGAGGTCCAGAGCCTTGCCTGGCGCTTTCAAGGAAGAAGCAGTCAATCAGGCACCAGCTCCTTCTCTCATCTGCGAGACCATGCTTCACTTCAGCTGATCTACCCCTTGCTGCATCAACCCCTGGTACATTAATAAGATCCCGACGGATGCCGATTAACTAACACTTGGACATCCTAAGAGTATACTTACCCTTATAACTCTACACTTATGACTAATATCTGTAAGCTGAGAATCCCTATGCAAGCTCGGGCAGGTCACATTTTAACATCCACGTGAATGTGAACAATCATGTGGATAAAGTATGTATTCTCCGTGAGTACTCAAAAAGGCCTACAGTTTCAGACCCACCATAAGGAAATTCAGACACAGCCTCAGATTACCTCTGCGGGGTGCTCGAACTTCCCCCTTACCCTACAGTACATATGTATGTACAGGCCCAGGACGCAATGCTTCCTGTGGGACCAACGGGTGAGACGTCAGGTCTGCACCCACATTGCCATATGACTCAGAGATTATGGGACTGAATTCCAATGGCGAAGGAAGGACAACTCCCGGATTAGTGGTACATCAAGGCATTTTGCAGGAACACACAAGCCTATCTATTTTCTGTCCCATTCCTGGCCAAAAAAAGTCAGCATGGATATGGCCAAGGGTTTTCCTTTTGCCCATGTGACCTCCTGATGCTGAACAATAACCCAATTCGAATACTGCTGGCGATACTTTGGGGGATTGACGAACTGCAGTTGAACCTCACCCTGGGGTGTTTGTGACTCGGTACAGTCGTCCTCGTTTACGAAGGAATCTGGCTTGACCTTCCTGTGAATTCATAAACATATTACCCTATACTTTGTTCTGCACAATGGAAAGTGTCAGATCAGACTGTTGTTCTAGGTCATCTTGACAACAAATCAGATCATGCAGGGATGCAATGGTCAATGGGGTGACACAGTTTGGAGCCTCAGCCATGGCTCGTGTTACTGCAGCCGGAGTCTGAGTAACAACATCTACGGTGCAACTATTCTTAGCACCTGGTATGTTACCTATAATAAAGTCAAAGGTTCTGGCATGACAGCTGCAATTGTTGGGCAAGTGTAAAAGGGAGATGCTACTTGGATACATGCCTCAGGAAACAAACTCACTGATCCATCAATAAGCTGAGCTTGGACCTGTCTACCTGTGTACTCCTCAGGCCAAACTAGAGTCTGCTAAACAGCCAACCTGAGGAACCATTGTCTCTCACCACATTTACAAAAGCACCTCCCACAAACCACGGCTGGATAAGTAAGGCACTGTTACCTATGGGAGGGCCTGTGGAGGAAGCAGCAAGTCATGGATAAGGTTGCATAGCACTCAAATTTGCATATGTGATGCCCTGAGGACTAGATGCCTGAGGGGTCATACTCACCTTCAGGGAAGTTGGTGCACTGACCACCTGTGGAGGAGGGTTCACTGTCTAAGGGGGACTAGTTACTTGGGGGGGGGGGACCTGTGCTGCTACGGACAACATCAATGTGCACTTGTTAGGGAATGATGGCTGCATTTGCCTCCTGCCTCCGATACACTGTGGCTGGTTCTTGACTGTCGATTGTGTGGCTGATACTGCTGCTGGTTAGGGTACTTGTTGTACATCTTCCAGCCAGGCTGCTGAACATTTTGCCCTTGTCCTTTTTCTGCGATTTGTCTGGACTGTGGCCATTATTCTGAAAACGGCCTTGATGCTGGGATTCTCTCTGAGATGGCTTCTCATTCTTGGTAGCATCTTTCTTGTTCCAGGGCTGTTGCTTACGAGTCTGGTACCCGTATGCGATGAAGAACGCATCAGCCCTTTCCACCATTTGGCTGGCATTCTTTACTTGACAAAATAAATGTTTAGCAGGCCGTGACTTTTTCTCTCGTCTAAGTAAGTGATGAGGCGGTCGAGGAACTGGACAGCAGTCTTCTTTTCTTGGAGACACGCCCTCATGAACTGACTCCTGGCGTCGTTAACCATGAGACCATATGCTTTGATGGGAGTGGCTTCATCATCTCAGGTGACAGTGTCTCCGCGAATTTTATGGAGAATATCGAGGGCAGGGCCTGAAAAAACTAAGAAATTGGAGCCGCTTAGCTGCTGCTTCCAGCTGGTACAGCTATGCTACGTCCTCCAAACGAGCTATGAATGGCTTGATTCGCTCAACTTCCTTGTACGAAGAAAGCTTGAAGTTCAGTGTTGCCCAAACGGTTGCTGGGAGAGTACTCCTGGAGCCAGGGTCGGCTGCACCAGATGTGCTCGAAGCCGAGGAGTCTTGCTTGAATGTCAGTAGCTCAAGCTCGTGTTTCTCACATGCCTCGCGCTCGGGACGTTCGTGTTCAAGCTGTTCACGCTCGTTTTCGTGCTGTTAACGTTCGTGTTCGCGTTCTCTCTCACGTTCCTTGCGCTGAATTTTACGTTTCTCGCGGGGCATCACTCTCACGTTGCTGTTCATAAGTGTACCGCGAAAGCACATAGTTTTTAATTTCCTGGGGATCGGTAAGCCCCATATTTTTGGTTTCCTGTATGTATGAATTAGTAGCCATGGTGCTAACTCAAACTGAGACTTAGTGAACGAAAGACTGACGTCCTGACTGCTGTTTCGCAGTCGAAAGCTAATGATTGAAAGTTAAGAATATAGGCACAGGCTGGTGGTGACCAGTTTTATCTACGTAAACTGGTAAGGAAAGAGAAAAATTTTTACGGCTGGCTAGGAAGACTTACAATATTAATAAAGCAGAAACAATAACCACTAGCAAGCTAGTGCCTATAAACTTTAATTATTATAACTAATAACTATCTATGAATGAGTGAGTTTAATACTATTTCGTCAATAACTTTAATGTTAGGAGTTAATATCCTGGAATGAGGTCGCCATAAGTCAAGGGGGGGGGAGTGAAATATGAATCAACTACCAATATTTCTTCAGTTGTCACGATGGGAAAATAAATTATATTGAATATATCTCCAATACTTATGGGAGAAAAAAGTCATTACTGACATAAGGGCTATCGACTTATGAAATAAAGTTGTAAGTTTTTCTTTATTCTGGCTTACTTCACTGATTCTCTAAAGACGAGAATATCATAAACTTTCTCAACAGTACACAGCGGAGACTAATCGCTCACGAATGCTGAATTGTTAATACTGTTGGCCCCTGAGCAAGAAGACAAATTCTAACTGGTGCTAAATCCTGGCTGGTACAAACAGATTTATGAATTAATATGAAAGAACTGGCTCAACTATAATTCGTGATTAATATAAGAAGTTTGTGCAAACTGGGAGTAGCAAACTAAAGTAAGCACAATATAGTGAAACGAAATACGATTCTTACATTTAATCAAGCTCAAAGAAAAGAACTGTTAATTTATTGATTACAAACACTATTAATTCTTACATTACAAGATAACTTAAATGAGTGATCACTCACTCAGGCAATCAAATAACTAGCTAATACTCTTAAGCCTAGAAAACACAAAGAAAATACTGTTCAGTGGAGGAAATGGAGTACTGGCTGCGAAGAAACTGAGTGGCTCAGTTACTGTGGCCACTGCAATGCGCTCTGCTGACGTCCACTGTTGCCGATCACCAATTCGGTAGGGAGATGCAGGGGTTGTAGAACTGCTAGAGACTGGGTGATAAGCCGCAAGATGGGGTCTTCATTGCTCATCACTGTTCTCGAGATCCTTCTCCCCTGGCAATACTACACCAACTGACTAATGTTCTCAAGCCAGCCACAAAGCAATACGTGATCACTGGAAGTAGGCGTGGCTTAACAGCCAAAGAGGCAGGATGGAGGAACGATAAATATATAAAAGTATCACTCAGTAATGCACGAAGGGCGTGCATAAAAACAATCACTACTGAAACAATAACGAACGTTTTGAGAACAATCCTGATTGGAGCACTGTCGGGAGAGTTAGCTGAGTGAATATTTCTGAGTTTTCACTAATGCATCTTGCGTTCCCATAATAATGCAATGTCATGAATTTGTATAAAAGCACAATTTGGCGAATTCATGACAGTCTGCATCTGTTACCTCATTTCTAATTGTTTATCGTAAGGTAACTCATTCCTTGTGGAAGCAACAGGAATGAACTTCTCAAGACATTCCCTGGCTTTTTTTTTTTTTTTTTTTTTCCCCTTCTGGGCATAGGCTTCCCAGCCTGCTATCAAGGCCCAGTCGTCCTCCTACAATCTTCATGTCACCACTTCGGCGCTTAACACCCACCGTCCATATTGAATACATGCTAGGGCTGTCTCATACATGACTGGTGTTATTGGTATTAGCGGGGTCATTTTTACGACATGTCGGCGGGTCTTCTGGTAGATCAGTAAAGCCTGATTTAATGAAATTCAAATCCTTAAACTGTTCCCTGTGCCAGCGAGGATTCGAACCTGGGTCCCACGGGACCGCAAGCCAACTCTCTACCGATCGAGCTACCTCCCTGAAAAGATTAAAGCGTAGATTTTCTTGGGGCAATGTCTGGGGAGAATATTTTATATTTGTTTAAAGAAAGATATGTGGATGGATCTGGCTGTATAATTACAACATGCGAAGGAACTAATGGTAAACATTAATTTAAATACATCACAGAAACAACATTAGATAAGTACTAGGAAGATATATCAAGAGTAACAGAACTGAGAGATTTCCAGTGAAAGGGTATGGAGTAAACACAGGAGATCGTGATAAAAGAGAACATTGCACAGGCAAGGACACAGCTGAGGTGAATGATGATTCCAGCTTTAATGAACGAGGTAACATTGACAACCCCCCTACCCCCTATTCAAGCATTCTCCCCCAGTATCCCTGCTTATGAAGTGACTAAAAGGGTTGGTAGTGGGTTAGTGCCCCACCCTGTAAAACAACTAACTAAAAATACGAACAAGAAGCTTCGGACAAGGACTGACAAAGAGTTGAAGACAAAGGACCGAACAAAGGACTTGTTACGGATTGCGACGTGGAATGCAATGGGTATAAATGATGAGGTGAAAGCAAGAGAGATTGTACAGGTGCTTGATGGTGCAAAAGTGGATATATGTGGACTAACTGAAACTAAATGGCGAGGTGAGAGTGTGAGAGAATGGGAGTATGGATGGGGCATATGTGCGGGAGTAGGTGATAACGAGAGGGCAAAAGGAGTGTGTATTGCTGTGAGCAACAGATGGAAGGAGACTATAAGAGAGTATGGATCAGTTGGCTCAAGGATTGTGTGAGTAATAGTGAAAGTTGGACTACAAATGTGGGTGACTGTGTGCGTGTATGCACCAATGCAAGACCGTGTAATTAATGAGAGAAGAGTTCTGGAAAAATGTGGAAGAATACTTGGAAAAGTTTGGAAGGAATGAGAGAGTGTTTTTGATTGGAGATATGAATGGATAAGTAGGGAATGTGAAGGTGGATGGATTGGTTGGTGAGTGGGGTGTGCCTGCAGAGATGGATGAGAATGGCTTTGCTTTAGTGGACATTTGTGCCAGGAGGGGGTTGGTGATAGCTAATACCCTCTTCAGGCACAAAATGATCCATAGGCATACATTGCGAGTGATGAGAAGGATGAATGGTGAACTGAATGAACGGAAAGCAATGACTGACTGTGTGTGTGTGTGTGGATGAAAGGATGACAAGATGTGTGATGGATGCAAGAGTATATAGAGGTTGGGGGAGTGTACTTTCTGACCACAATTAGTTGGCGGTCAGAATCAAGGTCCAAACAAAATGAAGAGAAGGACAGGAGGAAGTAGCTCTTACAAGGAGGGTAGGAAAGTTACAAGAGGATGGAATAAAGGGAGAATATAAAAAGGAAGTGGAGGAGCGATTGGGTAAATATAGATTGGAGCAGATGGGGGACGTGGATGGTGTGTGCAAGATATTCACAGAAGAAATCTGTGCAGCATGTGAGGTTATATGTGGGGTGAAGAGAAGAAGAAGAAGGTGGTTCAGGGAACAGCATGGTGGACTGAAGAGGTGAAAGAGGCTGTTGCACAAAAGAAGAAAGCATATAATGAGTGGATGAGAAACAGGGGCGTCGAAGAAGGAGAGAGACGGAAGAGAGAGTTATATGTAGTGAGGAGGAGGGAGGTGAAAAGATTAGTAAGAGAGAGCAAGAAGAGAGTGGATGAGGAATTGGAAGGATCTGAGTGTAAAGTGGAGGGAATGTAAGAAAATGTTCTGGAAAGAGGTAATGAGAGTTAGACAGGGTGCCAACGAAGTTAGTTGAGGTTCGTTTTCGTTTTTGAAGGCTCCAACATGCTTGAATGCGTCGGCCTTGGTCACCTAATGGCGGCTCTCCATGCTGCTCGATCTATGGCAGCCTCCCTGTTCAGTCCCTTAACCCTTAAAACACACTTAATGACCTCGTCCCATGTCTTTCTCGGTCTACCCCTCCCAACCCCTCCCCCAATATTAACACTTCTCACCCTCTGTACCCAATAATCATCCCCCATCCTCTCCACATGTCCAAACCACCTCAGCCTACCTCTCCTCATCACAACACCAATACACTCCAGTCCCATTCTACCTCTCAACTCTTCCATCGCAAACCCAGACCCCCCGGGCCTTGCACGCAGGGACGCACTGCACATCCACCTAATCATTGTCATTTCTGTACGTTTAAACCTGCGAATATCCTCTTCCTTTACTGCCCAGGTCTCACTACCATACAGCATCACACTCCTAACACATGCTGCATACAAAGACCCCTTAGCACGTAAGGAGAGTCCTATTAATGTCAGGAGAGGCAACAGCTCCCTGAACTTCTTCCAACCACTTCTCACCCTAGCAACCGAACTAACTCCAGCCCCACCTCCGGCACATAACATGTCTCCCAGATAACAAAACTCCTCCACACACTCAAGGGACTCACCAGCAAGTTCAATCCTTTCATGCCTAACAATCTCCAACTGCTCTTCCCGACACGCCGCACACATAAAATCAGCATTATCTCGCAGTCTACCTCTAATAGCACAACATCTCTTTTGCACCCATTTATCACAGACACTACACAAGATGGAATTACTTCCCACACCTTTGTGGCAAACTGCACATGGCCACTCTCCCTCTCCTCTGATTGTACCGCCACCAACCCTAGATATCATCACTTTTGTTATATCTGCATTTACCCTTAAGCCCTTGTGCCCCATACCATCTCTCCACTTCTTAAATCTTTCCACCGCCTCCTTTTCATTCTCTGCAATCAACACCAAATCATCAGCATACAACATCTCCCACGGGAGTCCATCTCTGAAGTCACGTGAGAGGGCTTCAGGTACCATGATAAACAACAAGGGACTCAAAACTGACCCCTGATGCACACCAACATTCACGGAAAACTCATCACTCAAAACTCCATTCACTCTTACCTGGGTGCGAGCACCCACATACATGGCCTAACCACCCTAACCAGCCAATCTTCCAACCCTAGAGAGAGGAGAAAAAGTGAACAGATGGAAAGAACACTTTAATGAATTGTTGAACATAGAGAATGACAGTAATGCAAGTATAAGTGGCTGGCGAATGGCGGGGAGAAGGGTTGTGAGAAGAGAGGAAGAAATCAGTAGGATGGAAGTGGTGGAAGCAATGAAGAAAGTTAAAATAGGGAAAGCCCCAGGAATTGATGGAGTGTGTGGTGAAATGCTGAAGCATGGGGGAGAGATAGTAATAGAATGGATGTGGAAGGCGTGCAGATTGGCCTGGGAGGAAGGTAGAGTCCCGGAGGATTGGAAGTCAGGTATAATTATTCCCCTATACAAAGGAAAAGGGTAAAAAGAATGTGTGGTAATCATAGCAGCATTTGCCTTCTTAGTATAACACGAAAAGTATATGGCAGGATACTTATTGACAGAGTTAGGAGAATAACAGAGGAATTAGTTGGAGAAGAACAGGGAGGTTTTAGGAAGGGAGGAGGTTGTGTAGACCAGATATTCATTATTAGATCTTTAGTGGAAAAGTTTCTAGAGAAGGGAAAGAAGTTGTATGCAGCCTTCATGGATCTGGAGAAAGCATATGACAGGGTGGATAGACAATGATTGTTGAAAGTATTAAGAATATACGGAGTAGATAGGAAGTTGTTGAAGGCCATGAAGACTATGTATGAGGGTGCTAAGGCCGCAGTGCGTGTGGATGGCGAACCGAGTGAATTTTTCCATTTGAAGGCTGGATTGAAACAAGGATGTGTCATGTCTCCATGGTTGCTCAATCTGTACATGGATGGGGTTAGAAAAGAGATACAAGGTCGGGCAGTGGATGTTGGAGTGGCCCTAATGAGAGAGGGCAGTGTCTGGAAACTTCCTGTACTGTTGTTTGCAGATGATGCTGTGTTGTTGAATGAAGACGAAGGGGAGCTGCAAGGCTTGGTAGATGAGTTTGGGAGAGTGTGTAAGAAACGGAATCTAAAGTTGAATGCAGGGAAGAGTAAAGTGATGGTCTTCGAAAGAAGTGAAATCAGTGAATGTACAGTGAGATTGGACAGGGAGGATATGGAGAATGTGAGTTCATTCAAGTACTTGGGTTGTGTGATGAGTAAGGATGGTCTGGAGGGTGAAGTGCTTGAAAGTGTGCAGCAGGGAAGAAAGGTTGCTTGTTCCTTGAAAGCAGTGATAAGAAACAGGGAAGTGAGCATGGAAGAGAAAACGCTGGTACATGACAGTATTGTGATACCAACTCTAACATATGGAAGTGAAGCTTGGACCCTGTTGGAGGGACAGAAGTCAAGAGTGAGAGCAGTGGAAATGAGTTTTTTGAGAGGAGCATGTGGAGTTTACATGGAGAGACAGACTAACAAATAAAGTGAAGGAACGTTGTGGTGTGGATGTGGATGTGATAGGAAGCGTTAGGAGAAACACGTTAAGGTGGTTTGGGCATGTGGAGAGGATGGAGAGTGAGAAACTGACGAGGAGAGTGTATGTGAGTGAGGTGGAGCGGGGGAGAGGGAGGGGGAGGCCGAGGATGAGATGGAAGGATGGAGTGGAGAGGTATATGAGAGAGGGGGGTGTAAGCTGGGAGCAGGGCAGTGAAATGGCGGGGGACAGAGCAACATGGAGGCGATTTCTTTGTGGCCACCCCGTACGGGATTGAGGCGTCTGGCAATAGATAGATGGATAATAGATAACAGTGATCTAACATACTATCACTGTGCCAGAAATCAAACCAGTGACTCTCAGGTGTGAGACAGGCAGCAGACCACTACACCACGACCAAATAAAGGTTATCTCACATTGTCACAGTCTTGATTCTCGGTATATTGGCAATATGTTTGATGATTCTTCCTGTGTACAGTACAGGTTCCNCGGCTGGCAATAGATAGATGGATAATAGATAACAGTGATCTAACATACTATCACTGTGCCAGAAATCAAACCAGTGACTCTCAGGTGTGAGACAGGCAGCAGACCACTACACCACGACCAAATAAAGGTTATCTCACATTGTCACAGTCTTGATTCTCGGTATATTGGCAATATGTTTGATGATTCTTCCTGTGTACAGTACAGGTTCCTCCCTTCATTCTGGCTTGCCGAGGTGCCTGGAATAGATATAAATGCGTCTGCTTGCCCGAGTGCCAGAGAATTCTCTCATCCTGTCGGGCTCACAGCTGGGAGTAGGAGGAATATTGGTTACAAGATTGTGGCAATGTGAGATAACTATTACCTGGCGGTGGTGTAGTGGTATGCTACATGGCTAACACCTGAGAGTCCTGGGTTCGATTCCCAGCATATTAGCAATATGTTAGATGATATTTTTCCTGTGTTCGGTAAAGGTTTCTTCCTTCATTCGAGATAACAATGAATGAGACATTGACCGAAGGAGACCCAGAGAGGAACAGAGGCGAGGAACACAGAGTAATAGAGCCAATTTTAACGAGTGAGATAAACCAGTGTGAAGGAGTGACAGAGATCAGGCATAATGGGTTTTATTGTCCCACTAGCATTTCAGCCCTTCTCGCGATTCCATGTCATTCCGTACAGGAATTGAACATAATGAATCCGATTAACCCCCCCAAAAATATGATGCCATATGGTGGGGTAACTGCATTGCCAAAATATATGTTCCTAGTTTTTTTTTTTTTTTTTCCAATCCACAGATAGTGCGAGGAGTGAACAAGGTACATCATTTTCTTCAGGCGGAGGACGAAGGGGAAGATGAAGATGATGTGGTTCTAAGAGACACCGTTGCCACAGCAGCCGGGAGATTATAGTAAACTATTAGACATTTTTGTAATATTAGTGTTTAGCAACTAAGAAAGTTACATTAACATTTGAGGGCTATCTGTGATATTCATTCCTCCCAGTCGGGTTTCACAGTCTCCGGATGTGCAGTAAAAAAGGCTTCACATATTTGTTGTGTTTGTATTTATCCTGCACGTGAAAATATGTATATAAGACAAAACAGTGTGTATAATAGAGCAAATAAACAGTATGTTTCTGTTCATCCAGGATTACTAACCATCGCATAAAAAAAAAAAATAATAAAAACAACATCCACCATCAACATCTACACCACTACCACCAACTACCAACACCTTTAACATTACCACACACTACCAAGCCCTACATTCCCCACCACTTCCTACTACCAACACCTATACCATCACCAACACCACCACCACCCACTACCACCACCAACGCGATCACCAGTCACTACCATCACCAACGCCACCACCAGCCACTACCATCACCAACGCCACCACCGTCATCGATTACCAACACCTGTACCACCAACACCCACTATT
>JAGKTI010025889.1:0-13800 GCA_018397915.1 Birgus latro | reverse complement strand
GAGAGGTCTTTCCTAACTTGAGAAAATCGTCTGTAGGTAGCGAGAAAGACTTAAAAATAACATAGTGCAAGGAGGGAGTCAATTGATCCATCCCCTCAATTCACTGATGTGCCGTATTCATATCTACAACCTCCAGACGATTTTATTCAGCTTGGGACACCACCCAGGCACTGAGGGGGTTTATGAAGGCTGTATCTAACCCTGGCGAACGGCTGTCTTAAGTTAAATAAAATCGTAAGAAGGTAGCAAGCAGGATACACGTCTTAGGAGCAGAGGTGTTGAAAAATTACCGCGATCCACCTGGTTACTGCTAAGGTATTTGGGTGTTTTATGCGGTGATGGGTATGAGGGGGGTTTGAAAGGCTGTGAGGCGTGCCAAGAGAGAGAGAGAGAGAGAGAGGGGGGGGGGGGGGGTTGGAGTGTAGTCTAAGGTTAAGTTTAGGGAAGTGGATTGATGAGAGACTGAGGGAGAGAGGAGAGGGAGGGAGGGAGGAATTGAGGGTGTGGGAGGAGGGAGAATGAAAGGATAATGAAGGGAAGAGGAGAGTTGGATGAAAGAGAAAGAATGAGTAAGATGAAGAGAAGAGAAAGGGAGTGAATGATGTTTAGGAAGAATGAAAGGATAATGAAGGCAAGAGAAGAGGTGGATGGAAGAGAAAGAACGAGTAAGATGAAGAGAAGAGAAAGGGAGTCAATGATGTTTAAAAATTGAATGGCATTAGAAAAGAAAAATTAATAAAGCTCAGAAAATGAATGAAAGGAGAGGGGAGCGACTGAGATATAGAAAATGGGAGGAGGGAGGAAAGATGGTGTGAATGGGATACAGAAAATGGATAGAGGGAGGAAAGGTGGAGTGGATGGGGTACAGCAGATGGGTGGAGGGAGAAAAGATAGAATGAATGGGGTACAGAAAATGGGAGGAGGTAGAAAAGATGGAGTGAATGGGGTACAGAAAATGGGTGGAGGGTGAAAAGATGGAATGAATGGGGTACAGAAAATGGGCGGAGGGAGAAAAGATGGAGTGGATGGGGTAGGTACAGCAAATGGGTGGAGGAAGAAATGATGGAGTTAATGAGGTACAGAAACTGGGTGGAGGGAGAAATGGTTCATGGAATGGTTAATGATATTGCGAAGACAGGAAATATATGAGGCAGGAAATGACTGATGGGAAAAGTGAAGTGAAAAGTGAGAATGCGAGACGGGGTACTCCATTACTGACATACGCACATATTTATTTATTTTTTTATTTATATTTTTGAACTGATTTGAGTGATGTATATAGGTTACACAACAACATTTTAGCATTCCTGAAACTTTTTGCCCTAGATATTAATTAGTACTTAGTATGATTTTATAATGATGGCTGAGTTTTACCTGGACGATGGTCATTAAGGCATAAATTTTTTGAGAGAGAGGGGGGGGGGGAGGGGGGGAGCGAGGCTAAGAGGGGAAGAGGGCGGGAGAGGGAGGGAAAGTGTGAGACTAAGAGGTGCTTAGGAGAACACCAGCGGGAGGGTAGTCATAGAGCCACCTGTGAGTGTGACGCAAGGGGCTCTATATATACCTCCCCCAACCTTGTGCCCCCGCCAGCTCCGTCACTCACCCCAAACATACGGCAGCGAAAAAACACTCGTACACTCGCTTGGAAACACAACGCGCTCACACCCACCCCATATTTTTAATTGTTCTTAGCTTACGTCAGGTTTAAGTATGCTTGTATATAATGTTCACTTGTGTATTCATAAAGTCTAGTTTTAATTTGTTTTAGATTGATTTTGTCTGTGCTCATATATGTATAGACCCTCGTGAGCCCAGGTTTTGTTTAAGATTCACTGTGGATACGATTGACTTCACTGTTGTATATATAAAATTTCCTGAGATGGTGTTTAAGATTGTCTGTGTATATGTTTATCCTCACACAAATGTTAATCATATCAGAGTAAATGTTAAAGTGGAAAAAAAAGGAAGAACGAAGCGATCTGTGGTAAGAATTAATTTTTACTGGGACTTATTTGTCGTGAGAATGAGTCAGGATCTTTCATAAATTACGGCATCCTCCTCAAGAACTGTTGGCTTTGTTGGAACCCGCTCAGAGCTGTGTTGTTTTACCCTGTACCCGTCTTACAGGACGTGAGAAGTCTTAACTGCTGCCTTATCCCTACCGGCACACGATTTTATTCAGCTTAGGATTTCCCTGTCTTGTCTAGGGAATAAATGTCTCAGTAATCCTTTCAGCGCGAGAGAAATCCCAGCGTCTTTGTTTTTGTACCCCCATGATTCTAAGTACCTTCCGAGTGCGCTGTGATCGTCCAGTTGGAGTGTTCCGCGTTTGTTTATTAATTTGTTTACTTTTTTGTTTAATGCATTCGACTTTGGACATAGGCTAGGAGACCTGGGCTTTAACTTACGAATTTGTGATCAGTACTCATTCGTTTTTTCTTTCCTTTTTTTTTTTTTTTTTTACGAGGAAGTGTTGTTGCAATATAAAACTAGTGTTGTGTCACTGGCTTTTTTGGTGGTAGTGGTTGTGGTAGTAAGGTACCGGCTCAGGACATGTGGTTGGCTGTGGTGATGGTAGTGGTGGTGATGCCGCAAAGGGTTATAAACAAACAGGGTACTCAGACCTAAGATACACTCTAACACAGATGCCCTGCACGGCTGAGGAGTCAGGGAAAAGAAAGATAACACGTCGCTAAAGACCATCACGAGTAAAAACAGTACAAGAATTTACTAGTACAGTCACGGTACACCGCCCGAGCGTTTTCATGTATTCACATTGTCAAGAGAAAAGAGCGTGAGTGAGAATTTCAGTATTTATATAGGAAAAAAAGGAGCTAGAATGATCCCTAGGGTCCTCAACAAGTCGATCACATACCTGTGTAATTAGCAATAATCTTCCTGCTACGTAAACTTAACGCCCTGTATTGTACACCTGATCAGTACGGTATTTACATTGTATTATATCTGTAAAATAACTAAAATAACCTTATGTACAGACCGTACACAAAAAAACATGGAATCATTTATGGTGAGCAGTAAAACACAGAGACAAGTCTGGAATGGCCGAAAAGATTAATGTGCTTCTCGCATTACAGTGTAGCACAGAATGTTTAAACATGTTCTCTCATCATGGTTCAAAAATTATCGGCCAAAACGAGTGGTTATTCACACATGCGCATTTATTATTATTATTATTATTATTATTATTATTATTATTGCTGTAGTACGGTCGTAAGTCTCGAGTTGCTGAGTAAATATGTGAGTGGTGAGTGATTGCGTTAGGGGAGGGGAGGGATATGAAGTAAATAAATGAATGCTGAATGATTGTGGTGTCACAGATGCTGAGTAAAGAAGTAAGACAGATATATGGTAGGGTGTGGGTACTGCAGATGCTGAGCAAAGATGCAGTAAGATGTAAATGGCTGGCCCAGTACTTAGTTAATATATGGGTACTGAGTGCTGGTGGTGTTACAGATGTACTGAGTGCTGGTGGTGTTACACATGTACTGAGTGCTGGTGGTGTTACAGATGTTCCGTGAATGTAAGTGACGAATTATTAAATAGAAGCCCCAGAGTGCCAAGTACATAATCGAGTGCTGAATAATTATGTTTTCCCAGATACGGTTAAGTAAATGGATGATGTGTACTTGTGGTGTTACAGATGTGAGTAAATACGAGTTGCGGGTTGTTATAGTTAAGTATGTGTGTGATCAGTAATGTAAATATTCCAGCATATATATTTTTTTTCCTCCAGATGCGGTGCCCTACGCTGTCCCTGGTGGAGGTCGCCGGCGCCGCATTTCGGGCGGCAAACAGCACGACGACCCACCACGCCAAGGCAGGAGGGGCGCGCCGCTGGGAGCCGCCATGGTCTGTCCTTGTATCCTCTCCTCTTTCTTATACTCGTTACCTTGACACAGTTATCTTTTAGCTCTTATTAATCTAGATTTTGATGCCATATTCGAGTGGGCTTAAGGAGATTCCCTAACAACTTTTCTTTGGCGATTTATTTTCCGTATTCCTCCTTCATATTTTTTTTGTGGTGCTGGAGAGGGACGCGTTCATGCGGTGATACCAGTATAACCAGGCAGCTGAACTGCTTAGTTATACAAGCGTCCCTCAGCTCCCTCCCTGTCCCCCGAAAGGAGGATGGTGGCCTGCCGGAGGGGGTAACGTCAGCATGGAGTCCACGGGATTCACATTTCAGATGACCCTGGGGCTGCAACAACAACGCATCCTCTTTTATGACACTTATATCAGTTTATTGTCGACATAGAATAAATATCATACGAGGAATTATGAACATGCCATAAGTAGTCATATACAGGCAGGGAGTAAGCATTAGAAAGGTCTATGACGTGTACTGTATTTTATTCTGAAAGGAGGATGGTGGATTGAAGGGAGAGGGCTACTTCAGCCTGTAGTCCACTGGGTTCACATTCAGATGAACTTTGGGTTGCAACCGCTATTACTACACCTTTGAATCTGGCGACGTAATTTTTCGCGTCATTCTTGCTGCCACCAGATAGTGGTAGTCAGCTTAGGAGAAACTTTTCGAGCTGGAGAAGTTAGGTGTGTCCTTTATTGACCCCTTCACCACTAAAAATCCTTCCTAAGTTGGATATAATATTCTGGAAGTAGTGATGAATTGTAATTTTAAAAGGTCACTGGATTCAAGGGCTTAATACTGTTCTTCATACATACTAAGTCGCCATTAAAAAGATACTTGTAATATACAGGTGAATAACAGAAGTGTAATATGTTAAGTAATTAGCTAAGGAAAACGTATTAGGGAGTCTCCATTGCCCACGAGAATACGGAACTAATTTCCTTGACAGTGACTAATTACAAACATGCAAGTGACACAGAAGTCATGTTTTTACCTCATATTAGCTGTTTGATTTTTTTTTTAATAACCTAGATTTCTAACGGTAGCGTTTTCTAGCATTTTTTTTTAGCAGCATAAACTTGATTATCGTTTGGGACCAAGATGGTTCAGATTGATTCATAGTGCCGTTAGCAGCTGCTCTGAATTAGTGCCTCGGAAGCATGAATTGAATTAGTTTTAGTGAGAAGCTTCTTGGTAGTTTAGTAGCTTCACGTCTGACCCAGTAACACAACATAAGAATTACGACCTGATTATGAGCTTTGCCCTTAGACATGCCTAGTATCTCCTGTGATAGCCACACGTCCGCAAGTTCTAAAGGAAATGAGGGTGGTGAGGGAGGCACTGACCTGCTGTCCTCAACCCTCTCTGACCCGTCACACCCTCACAGCGCCTTGCCTCCTTAGCAGCAGTCCTCACCGACCGACTCGGGACCAACGTAGAGAAGCTTAACGATATAGCCAGCCGGAAAGTTAGTTTTGCCTGATGATGTTACTTGGTTCGTCAGTGCAAAACTTTCCTGCCCCATCCAGAGCCACACAGCACCACACTTAGATCCAGTGATTAACGGAAATGAAGCGCCCATTTGGTCATCTCTCAGAACTTTAAGTGGTCAACACACACATACACATTTCTTCACTCTGGCTTGCTGATTGCGATTTCAGGACGGTTGATCCAAGCAGGCAGGGAGTGTAGATGAAAAGGCAGGCAAAGCAACTGCAGAGCTTATCAGAAAGGATGATTGCAGTGTACGGATGAGGGTGAGTGTCGCATTGAAGGTTTAATGTTGATGCACGAGGATGCGTGTCTGACGTACAGTATGTCGTTGTCCTAGGTGGCGGGGGGAGCAGTGCTGAGGAAGAAGGATGGCGGGAAGAGCTTGGGTCGGGCAGCCTCGCTGGAGCATGACACTCGGCCCCCCAGACGCTCCATGCTGGCTGAAAGCAAAGAGAAAATGAAGAAATCCCTTTCATTGGACCGTCGCAACGTGCACGGGGATGGTGGTGAAAAAACTAGGGAATCAATCTTTAAAAGTCGCCGAATGAAGAAAAAGTCTGAAGCCAATAAAGCGAAAGGAGAGGAAAATGCTGATGGCGGAGCCTCCACGGCTGTTATTGGAGGCGTGGCAGCAGCTGGAGCAGCTGTAGCAGCTGCAGGAACAGCTGTCGCCATGAATGCTGAAGAAACTGTATCAAACTCAGTGGAAGAAGCCGAAGAAGCGGCCGTGGATCTTGTAAACGATGCTGATAATGCAGTGGAAGAGCTGCAGGACGGTGTTGAAGATGCAGGTGAAGAGGCAGTAAAAGCAGCGGAGGACGTGGCTGATGATGCTGAGGCTGCAGCTGAGGATGCACAGGAGGATATTTCAGATGGTGTCACAGCAGCTGCAGAAGAGGCGCAGGATGATGTTGCCGATGCTGCAGAAGAGGCACAGGAAGATGTTGCTGATGCTGCAGAAGAGGCACAGGATGCAGCTGCTGATACTGCAGAAGAGGCACAGGAGGATGTTGCTGATGCTGCAGAAGAGGTGCAGGATGCTGCTGCTGCAGAAGATGCGACTGATGAAGTTGCTGCTGCTGCAGAAGATGCAACTGATGGTGTTGCTGCAGCTGCGGAAGATTCGGCAGTTGAAGTTGCTGCTGCAGCAGAAGATGCGACTGATGATGTTGCTGCTGCTGCAGAAGATGCAGTCGATGATGTTGCTGCTGCTGCAGAAGATGCGACTGATGATGTTACTGCAGCTGCAGAAGGTGCAACAGATGATGTTGCTGCTGCTGCAAAAGATGTGACTGACGATGTTGCTGCAGCTGCAGAAGATGCGACAGATGATGTTGCTGCTGCTGCAGAAGATGGAACAGATGATGTTGCTGCTGTTGCAGAAGATGCGACTGATGATGTCGCTGCTGCCACAGAAGATGCGACTGATGATGTTGCTGCTGCTGCAGAAGATGCGACTGATGATGTTGCTGCAGCTGCAGAAGATGCAACAGATGCTGCTGCTGCTGCTGCAGAAGGTGCAACAGATGATGTTGCTGCTGCTGCAGAAGATGCAACTGATGATGTTCCTGCAGCTGCAGAAGATGCAACAGATGGAGTTGCTGCAGCTGCAGAAGATGCAACAGATGGAGTTGCTGCAGCTGCAGAAGATGCAACAGATGGAGTTGCTGCAGCTGCAGAAGATGCAACAGATGATGGTGCAGCTGCAGAAGGTGCAACAGATGGAGTTGCTGCAGCTGCAGAAGATGTAACAGATGGAGTTGCTGCAGCTGCAGAAGATGCAACAGATGATGTTGGTGCAGCTGCAGAAGATGCAACAGATGATGTTGGTGCAGCTGCAGAAGATGCGACAGATAATGTTGCTACAGTTGATGCGGCTGATGATGTTGCTGCTGCTGCAGATAATGCAACTGATGATGTTGCTGGTGCAGAAGGTGCAACAGATGATGTTGCTACAGAAGATGCGATTGATGCTGCTGCTGCAGCAGAAGATGTGGCAGATGGTGTTGTTGCTGCTGCAGATGCAACTGATGATGTTGCTGCAGCTGCAGAAGATACAACTGATGATGTTGCTTCTGCTGCAGAAGATGTGACAGATGATGTTGCTGCTGCTGCGGAAGATGCAACTGATGATGTTGCTGCTGCAGAAGATGCAACTGATGATGTTGCTGCAGCTGCTGAAGTTGCAACAGATGTTGCTGCTTCTGCTGCAGAAGATGCGACTGATGTTGCCGCTGTTGCTGCAGAAGATGCGACTGATGTTGCTGGTGCTGCAGAAGATGCGACTGCTGCTGCTGCTGCTGCTGCAGAAGATGTGACTGATGTTGCTGCTGCTGCTGCTGCTGCTGCAGAAGATGCGACAGATGTTGCTGCAGCTGCTGCAGAAGATGCGACAGATGTTGCTGCTGTTGCTGCAGAAGATGTGACTGATGTTGCTGATGCTGCAGCAGAAGATGCGACTGATGCTGCTGCTGCTGCAGCAGAAGCTGCAGCTGATGCTGCTGCTGCTGCAGCAGAAGATGCGACTGATGCTGCTGTTGCTGCTGCAGATGATGCAACAGATGTTGTTGCTGCTGCTGCAGAAGATGTGACTGATGTTGCTACTGCTGCTGCAGAAGATGCGACAGATGTTGTTGCTGCTGCTGCAGAAGATGCAACTGATGTTGCTGCTGCTGCTGCAGAAGATGCTGCCGATGATGTTGCTGCTCCAGATGATGTGACAGATAATGTTGCTGCTGCAGAAGATGTGACAGATGATGTTGCTGCTGCAGAAGATGGGACTGGTGCTGCTGCTACTGCAGAAGATGCTGCTGCTCCTGCTGCTGCTGCAGAAGACGTGACTGATGTTGCTGCTGCTGCAGAAGATGCGACTGATGCTGCTGGTGCTGCTGCAGAAGATGCAACTGATGTTGCAGATGCATCTGCAGAAGATGCGACTAATGCTGCTGTTGATGCAGACGATGCGACTGTTGCTGCTGCTGGAGCAGAAGATGTGACTGATGCTGCTGCTGCTGCAGAAGATGTGACTGCTGCTGCTGCAGAAGATGCAACTGCTGCTGCTGCTGCTGTCGCAGAAGATGTGACTGATGCTGCTGCTACCGCAGAAGATGTGACTGATGCTGCTGGTGCTACTGCAGAAGATGTGACTGATGTTGCAGCTGCTGCAGAAGATGCGACTGATGCTGCTGCTTCTGCAGATGGTGCAACAGATGATGTTGCAATTGCTGCAGAAAATGCAACTGATGATGTTCCTGCTGTGGCAGAAGATGTGACAAATGATGTTGCTGCTGCTGTAGAAGATGCGACAGATGATGTTGTTGCTGCCGCAGTAGATGCAACAGATGATGTTGTTGCTGCTGCAGAAGATGCGACTGATGATGTTGCTGCAGCTACAGAAGATACGACAGATGATGTTGCCACAGCTGCAGATGTGCAGGATGATGTTGCAGCTGCAGTCAATGCAACTGATGATGTTGTTGCAGCCGCAGAAGATGCGACAGATGATGTTTTTGCAGCTGCAGTCGATGCAACTAATGATGTTGCTGCAGCCGCAGAAGATGCGACAGATGATGCTGTTGCTGCTGCAGTAGATGCAACAGATGATGTTGTTGCTGCTGCAGAAGATGCGACTGGTGATGTTGCTGCAGCTGCAGATGATTCGACGGATGATGTTGCCGCAGCTGTAGAAGATGTGCAGGATGATGTTGCAGCTGCAGAAGATGTGGCTGATGATGTTGCTGCTGCTGTTGAAGATGTGACTGATGATGCTGTTGCTGCTGCAGAAGATGTGACTGATGATGTTGCTGCTGCTGTCGATGTGACTGGTGATGTTGCTCCTGTTGATGAGGGAGCTGCAGCAAAGGACGCATCAGAGATAGTGGATGGTTCGTATGACACCGCAAAGACTGTGGCCGATGTAGGTGCTGATGAGGTGGAGGAAGCTCTCAGCCTGGGGCAAACGTCACCCGATAATGATGTTGCTGCTTCAGTGGTGCAAGGGACTGAAGATGGGGCAGATTGCGGTTCCGGTGAGACAGGAGGTGTGTTGGACAGTGCCTCAGTTGCAGCACAGGAGGCTTCTGGTACTGTGGCCGATGCTGTGTCAGATGTAGTAAGTGATCCCACCAACGCAGCAGGGGATGAAGCTGCAGAGGGAGATCAGGTCAGCGAGGTAGAGGACGGTGGCGTAGGGGGCGTGTTATTGTCGGAAGATCAACAAAGCACTCAGCAACAGGGAGAGGTCGGTGAGGTATGTATATCAAGCCCTCTTAGTTGTGTATTGCCATATATTTTAGCGTTATAGAGAGACTTGAAAGTTTGGGCAGTTTTAGAGTGGGTATGACTTTGTGCTCGTTCTGTGCATGGTTGGTTGTGCGAGTAACAGCAGTGTATTATTAACCTATTAACATTTCCGCCTTCCAAATTTTGTACCACGCTCAGTTGATTCCCAGTTTTGCATGCCGGCTTAACTCTGTTCATTAGTGGATGTTTTTAAATAATTACACATCTCAAGATTGAAAATAAGACTAGCACTATTATACCTAAATCTCAATTCTGTCCTGAAATAGAGTACAGTACAGTGTGTGAATTACAAGCTTCTCTCGATTTGTACGTGTATAAATGGTTTAACTTTTGGCCTGTAGTTTTTCATTTTATTTATTTATTTATTTATTATTATTATTATAAGCATAGAAATATCTCCACTCTTAACCCTTTCACTGTGCAGGTCTTACTCATCTACAGTTAGTAAAACTAATTAGGGGTTCATTATCATCATTATCATGACCTCTTTCCCCGTCTTAAATTCTCTCTCTCTCTCTCTCTCTCTCTCTCTCTCTCTCTCTCTCTCTCTCTCTCGTGAATAAATAAATAACATAAGATAATAGCAGTGAAGGGGTTAATTTTTCAACTTAATTTTCTTTTCATCACATGGATTTGCATATCACTCGTACAGAATCCTGATTTTAAATTCTAATGTAGCTCCTTCTGGTGTGTGTGCGTGTGGTGGCCGTGGTGTGTGTGTGTGTGTGTGTGTGTGTGTGTGTGTGCAGGTGGAGGCAGCAGGTGGTGTCGTGTCAGTGGCTGCTGCTAGTGCTGCTGTACTCGCTGTTGCCACCCTCATCGCGGCCACCACCTACACCCCTCCCCCGACCCCTCAGTCTGTGCGTAGCCTCCACACCACAACCACACACCACACCACACTGCCTCATATACGCACACCAGGGCACTAGTATCTAAAGTTGAAACCATAGATATACTTGCACAACGGTAAATTACTGTCCTTCTACCACATATGCTATCGGCAGTAATGTCCTGTCGCATTTCTGTTTCTTCCCCTTTGGACTTTGGAAACTAGTGAATCTGAAGAAAATCTAATTTTTCTTCACTATACCTCACCCGCCACCTTCTAATTCGTGTACTGTACTCTGTAACTTTGGAACGTGCTGTAACTGAGCACCTGTAATATATTCATAACTTACAAAAGCTGCAACTGTCACCAACCTACTGTACTTAACATAATTGTCATGTCAGTCACAGACGTTAAGTATCGTATCACTATACTGTTGTTGTCTTCATCACCATCATCATCATCATCATCACTCAGAAACAGAATAGGAACTCCAGTATGCGTTAAAATATGTATGCAAAAAGAAAAAAAACCTATTTAACCTTATGTAATAAATACTTCAAAATGATTATACACAAAATAGGAGTATAATACTGTATAAAGAAAATAGTAACGATTGAAGATAGAGCACAGAAGTTCTTATAAGCAGAAATTGGGGATCTAGTACTTGTTAAATTCAAAGATAAATCAGATGCACGTATTTTTGAACATGTTATGCAAAGGAATAGAGGCTGGTGTACTGTATGGGAAAGATTGCTTAAAAATAAATAAATAAAACTAGTGCATAAAAGTTCATATAGCAAAATGCAGAGATCGAGTACATGCAATAATTATAGAATTTATAAATTTTACGTTTGTTTTTTTCTTTTTTGTAATATTTTGACTTTCCTGCAGGAGGGTGAAGCGGGAGTAAGTGACGTCACAGGCCAACCCAACGCCGAAAACGTAAGTCTCAGGGAAGCTTGAAAATAATAACGATAATAATCCTTCCTATATCCATATTTTCGCTAATTAATCCATTTTATTCCCTATATTAACTAACTTTAGGTCCTAGTTGCCGAGTTAGTAGCTGCCTTCTTCTTGTACACCTCTCTGTAATATATTTGATGCTTTCTTACTGCTTCTCTACCCTCCTCACGGTGATGGGCATATATAGAGGTTTAATAATTTAGCTGTAGGAATTTGTGAGGCTCCAAGGTAATAGCAGTTTGAAATGCGAAATAAATTGTAACTTGTAAATCTTTGTGAAGTCTTGACTGTTTTGCTCGAGCTATTTATTCTTACTCTATTTTACTCCAGCTACAGAGTTTATTTTTACTATTTACTCTAGCTGCTTTACTTATTTTTCTTCAGCCATTTTGCTCTTAGTCTTTACTCTTACTATTGCTCTAGCCATTTTGCTCTTACTGTTTACTCAAGCTATTTAATTTTATTATTTATTCACTTTTTACACTAGCAGTTTTACTGTTTACTCCTACTATTTACCAGCGATTTTACTTTAGCTGTTTAATAAATACTGTAGCTATTTCTCTCTAGCTAAGGGTTCTGCTTATCTTAGGAAAGCCTCCTGAAGGGTGAGGATTAAATCTGCATTTCTGAACTTTGGATTAACGATAAAACCTTGAAATCAATGTTATAAAAATTTGATTCGATTCTCAATAAATTAATAGATAAATACATTGATAAACTGATAAATGAGGTTACTGATTTCTTTGGAGCCACATCGATTAGTCTGATATAACCTGATCATATTGCTGTTATGAATTTTGAAGTGTTTCTGCTGCCAACAGTGCTACGGAGCTTCTAAATATGCTAACAACAATTATTCGGAATTGCTAAATATGCTAACTAAATGATGTCGTGGAGTTTAATATATACTGTATATTTGTAATTGTACATGTTGCCAGTTAGACCTGCTATTCTCGTGCTGTGAAAAAAAAAGGCAGGTTTGTTTTTAAATTTGTGTTTCTTTTTTCAAATTTGGATGAAGATGTGGACGACCATAAAAACCCGCTGCGAATTAGTGCGTGGTTACAGTGAATCCTTATATATACAATACCTCGGAAAATTATAAAGAGAGAGTTTATTTATTTATTTATCTTTCCACGGAGGGGTATATTTATGGAATTATAGGCCTGCTTCCTATACATGGGAGAGACGCAGTGCTACAGATAGTTGATAAAAGTATACCTCAAGTTATGTCAGAAAATTAAAAATCACTGTTGATTAGCGTTATTATGCAATGCATGTTCTTCTCTAAGCTAGCTTGAACATTTTGGCCCTTGAAGCAACATAATGGAGCCGTATTTGTTGGTTCAAGAGGCTCCCAACCACATTTTCCTTCCTGGCGTATTTTTTTTAATATATATTTCGTTAATACTGTGTTGTTATTTATGCAGGTTATTTCATTATTAGGAAGCCATAAATAAGGGAATATTATGGGCTAATAATGTGCAGAAACATATCTCTGGCAAACACGAAAACGGGGGAGACGTGTGAGGCGTACCCAACCCACAGAATAATCGAAATAAACACCTTACAAAAATTTTATCGGAATCATTTCAGTGATTATAAAAAGTATATTAAAAGTGTACGTTGATCTTCTTAAATTGATTAAGTGGTAATCCCTTTGGGGATCATGCCCCCAACCCCATTTTCCAAACGTCTTGATCTGGCCCTGACTAAGGAAAAGTTGCAAATACACCTGATTTCACGAGATTACCACTCTGTGTACAGTACCCGTTCATTCCAAGTACTGTGCCGAGATCGTTACATCCCAGCTCGGTAGACCCCTCCCCCCCCCTAAAAAAATGGCAGCATGTAAGACTCATTACAAAAAAGCACGAAATTCGCATGGATCAGAATAGGCGGCTATCACAGTTCCCCTATCTTGGCGAGTTTTCTTTGCACGGTTTTCATTGTTGGCAACAGAAAATGACATAGCCTAGTCTTGGTATTGTCTTGGTATAAAGGTTAGTTTTACCTTAGGTCCTACTAACAGTATCCTGAGCTATTTCAGCTTTTCTGTGTAAACCATTTAATCAGCCCATAAGACAGGTTTTTGTAGCCTAGCAGTTTGTTCTCCGTCTCTGCCCAACTTGTACAGTCTCATGTTCATCTAGCTGGCATGTGACATATGAGCCCATTTTTTACATAATCTGTAACTAACCTTGTTATTTCTGCTGCCCTCTGCCCTGTGGTGAATGCTGGAAAGTAGTAGGTAAATGGTGACTCCGCCCTGTGCTGTAGAACTCCAGAACACCACTTGAGATGAGACCTTGTGTTCTCT
>JAGKTI010025888.1:0-13801 GCA_018397915.1 Birgus latro | reverse complement strand
GCCTACTTATCTAAATACATTACAAGAATGAACATGCAAGAATACAAATACAGTAATGGCCTTATACGGGGCATTACTCACATGTAATACGAAGTCGTTAATGCCTAAGCCGCTGAAGTCCTCAGAACTGCCTGACTCTACATATAACCCTTGTGGTTTCAGACAGCTGGTTCTGAACTGACCGCTTCCGTAGCCCTGACACGTCATCATCATTAACACGTTCCAGTAATGACCATTATGATACGAAACGTATGTTAAGGGAAATATAATAGATAGACAACCTAATTGTTTATTTTCTCCTTTTGTACTTCACATTTATGCTCTTAAAATGGGAAAAACAACGTTACGGAAATATATCCGTATGTGACGTCATGTCCGTAGTGTGACGTAGACATCTGTTTAGCAGACGAATTTCTGCAGGGTGGCAGCACTGACAGACAATGAAAAGAAGAAACCAGGACTTTATTAAAACATAAAACTGAATAAAAGCAAGTAAAATCAACCCTCCTCCCCGTACAAAAGCTCAAAAAGAAGTGCCAAGAACCACTCAGGGAAGACCCAAAGTAGCCTACTCAAACCCCCAAACCGAAACAACACTTGTCTGTTCGAACACTAAACCCCTCCAAACTAAAGGAAACAGAACAACATCACCTAAAAGTTCGAACAAAGAATCCATTACGTACTATTAGCCATATTAATTTCTGGCCTATACTTTTCTATTAGTAATTTTTCCCCTAGTAATGCATCAGCAGAATTACTGAATCTACCTGAAAATCATTGTAAGAGAGAGGGTGGTCGTGGCTTAATGAATGCTCTCTAACTGCTGAAAATCCCATCTGATGTAAATATTGCCCTGTTCTGTAACTCTTTCCCATATAAGATATTCTTATTTTGAATGAACGAGTTGTGAAGCCTGCCGAATAAGTTCGCGAAGTGTTCGAGAGAGCCACTATAAGGTAGAGATCTGGTAACACTGCACCGTCTGAGATGCTGTGTATGTAAGGTTTATAATCGCTGGGCTTATGGGAAAGAAAAAACAAATAACTAACATATTGTAGCAAGATATAATTGGGACGAGATACAATACAAGGATAAGAATTGTAATATAAAACGGTCGTTGTAATGATAACAGTAGTAAAATCACACATGGGCTAATCTATCGCAGTTGTCGTACTGTGATGCATGCCAATGTGTAAGTATCCATGACAGATTAAAGTGACTACATAATACCATCAATTTCAGTTGTTATAATTTAGATATAATGGCATTACTGAATGCTTCATTATAGAGGTTACGTATAACACAAATAATTCCAGACTGTTTATTGCTGGTTACAGTCACAAGTGAAGGAGAGAGACCAAAGGATGGATAAGGCGGAGAGAAACACGGAAACGGGTGAATAAAATTATAATTTGAGATTAATACGAGTATGGAAGGGTTCTGAAGGCGTAATTAACAATGGGAGCAGAGCAGAAATTATGATACGATAAACTGTTTAATAAAACCAATTATCATCACCACAGTGTTACATATCACTGCTAATCTCATCTGAGGTAAGCATTGATATTGACGTATTACAGGTGATAGGGACGGCCTTATCACTCATTAGCACTTTTTTATTCATCATAACGCAAACTCACTTTAATGCCCTGACCGCTAACGCACACTCTTCCCACATCGTTGTTTATAGCTTCGGTTTCAAATAATAGATGAAAAAGTGTTATCCATACCAACTTCGAAACCAAGGTATGAAGGTATTGTTCCTCGATGGTTTGGCGGCACAGTAACCGGGACTCCATACAGAAAACACCTGGAGCAAGTATATCAGCACTTAAAATGGACAGACATCACGATAAATTAACTCTGAGAGGTAGAATTATCGGTCTGAAGGAAGGTGGAATGTCCGCCCCTGATATAGCAGTGGAATTTGGAGTTTTGGAGAGTACTGTTTACAAGTGATGGAAGAGATGGCTCGAGGAGGGGAATTTACGAGATCATCCAAGGTCAGGTGCACCCAAAAAAACAGCTGCGGTAGATCAGCGTATCCTTGCAGCAGTAGCGGAGAATCCCATGACCAATGCTGTAGCTCTCCGGGATGACCTGCAGCTTCAGGTTTCAGTCTGTACTGTGCGAAACCGACTTCACAAAGCTGGTGTGCATCATAGGATTCCTGCGAAGAAGGAAAAACTTACTAACGGCACCGATTGGACAGGCTTCGCTTCGCACAGCGCTACGTGCAAGAAGATATGCAGTTTTGGGGGCGGGCTATATTCTCGGACGAGCAAACGTACTCATCAAGCACACATGGGAGGCAACATTGCTGGCGCCCTAATGGGACCAGATACGCACCTGAGAATATACACGAGGTCACTAGAAGTGGTTACGTCACCTGTTACGTCTGGGGATGGCTTCACTTATATGGGATAGGGGAACTGGTCGACATCGAAGGTCGTTTCGCTGCAGAGACGTATCTTGAGATACTGGAAGATGTGATGCTACCCTCGGTTCGTGCAATGGCTCTACCCTACCCAGAAAGGATAGTGTTTGTGCAGGTAAGAGAAACAAATGTAGCTTGATTACCCCTTCCCCCGTCAGCATTAGCCTCCATGTTTGCTCAGATACACTTATCATTGTATTTCACATACATCTTCGATAGATTCCACAAAATTTCTCATTGCACATGATAATATGTCCCGACATATTAATATATACTGCTTCTCTCCCGTGCCTTGAGATTCTCCCCGTTTGGTCCTGTTCAAATCTCCCTCGTTCTCCTGGTCTGAGGGGGCTAAGCGATATTGGACCTTCCCCTCCACAACACAGCTCAGATGGAACACTACATGACATCCCATCTAAGCTCTGTTGTGAAGAAGATGGGACACGTCATGGCATCTCATCAGAGCTGTGTTGTGGACGGGAAGAAGGTCGGATATCGTTTAGCCCTTCAAACCAGGAGAAAGCGGGAGATTTGAACAGGACAAAACAGGCTGAAACTCAGGTTCGGGTTCATGTTGATGTTAACCTGCTGACAGCCGACGGCTTTATAAGGCTAACAATAAAAAAAGTTTCCCACATGGGATTTTAATGTTATGTTACTTTTTCATTTTGTGTTAGGACAAGTGCCCTGTCCATACAGCAAGTATCGTTCGCCGATGGTTTGCTGAGCAACCGACCATTGAGATACTTGACTGGCCGTCGAAGGGATGTGACATGAATCCCATCGAAAACTGCTGAGGCCTGATGGTGAACGCATGGGAGCAGGGCTGGGTGACAACTAGGGGCCAAGTCGTGCAACATGTCAAGCAGGAATGGGAAGCGCTTTGCAGAAGTCAAGCGACCATTTACAACTTGTGCCTAACAGGTTACAGGTCACTGATGCTGAAGGAGGACAATCAAGTTATTAGGCTTCTCCTTTCCCACCATCTCCCCTCAATGACCTATTTCCTTTATATAGCTCATCCCCTAGCATTACAAGAACATAGAATTAAAATATGCTATAAGGTAAATAAAGTTTTTTCTTTTGCATGGTTACTGTGTTCTATTTTGTTTTATATCCTTTAGGCACGAAGCACTTCTTAAAAACAAAAAAACATAACAAAAAAAGCATATTGCAACAGACAAATATTATTAATTTAAATGACATTAAACTAAATGGATCACGGATTGGCAGCCGGTTTAGGCATACAAAGTGGCAGTTGACTATATCGACACTTACAAACGGTTACTGCTTCGTCGTGACCAAATTTACAAAGAGTAATAAATATAAGACATTTGCACTACCTGATAACTGAAATATTTTGAAAGCCTGGGAATGATGAATGTGACCCTCTTCTACTCCACTCACTACTTCCCATATTATGATCTCCGGCATTCTCTGACGAGAGACAACATCTTTCCCCCTTCGCTCAGTACCTCTTTCCAACTTCCCTGCTCACGGCTCTCCTCCTTCCCTTCACATTGTTGATTGTAAAGCAGAATCATGACAGCCTCAGTCAATGGGAAAGAAGGATGGATGAAAATACAAGCACGGTCGTATAATCAAGGTAGCGGATTTTACTGCATTCTACTTGTCGGCAAAAGAATGTGTAACACAATGACAAAAATATTACTATTAATTTTACCAGACTTAATATTGTAATAAAACACCTAATACATACTTTTCCGTCACATTAGGTGTGTGCTTGCGTTGTGTGTAGTGAAGCATCTCGTAGTATGGTAGGCAACAGCTATGGTTTATTGTACGTTTGGAAGTGGGGTTTCCCCACCGTTACCATATATATATTCGGCTATGCTATGTTCATGTGTATGTCGCTTTTATATGTCTCGTGTTTTTACGTGTATTTATTACGTGCATTATCCGTACATAATCTTTTGATGTGAATTCTACATGTACTTTATTTCGTGTGTTCTGTATACGTGTACTACGTCCTTTATATGTATATTCTTGTGTGGACGTGTACCTACATGATTCTTCAGTCACCTGTCTGTGAATGTTACAAGCTTCTAAGAGGTCCAGAATATAATAAAGTTCACCTTAGAGTACCTCTATAGGTACTTTCGTTTACCTCTAACTTCACAGATGAAGTTCAGGAGGAATTTGTCAGTGACAGAGTGATTCTTTGTAGTCTTATAGGTTACTGTGTTCACAGCGTAAAAAAAAAAAAAAACACGGAGACCACCTGTGATGAGTGCTTGAGAGACGTAATACATGTCGGTAGAGAGGTGGCCTGCGGTCCCACGGACCCAGGTTCGAATCCTCGCTGGGGCAGAGAACAGTTTAAGGATTTGAAATTCAGCAAATCAGGCTTTACTGATCTACCAGAAGACCCGCCGACATGTAAAAATACCCCCGCTAATACCAATACACCAGTCCCGTATGAGACAGCCCTAGCATGTATTCAATATGGACGGTGGGTGTTAGCGCCGAAGTGGTGACATGGTATGTAGGAGGACTGCTGGGCCATGATAGCAGGCTGTAAAGCCTATGCCCAGAGTCGGACAAAAAAAAAAATGTAGCATCACTCCATCAGACAGCTTATAAAGCAACAGACCTCACTTTACTCAAAGAATACAAAGAAAGAGGTCTTATTGCTGTGTCAGATAAAGCATATGAGATGCTGCTTAAAGCAGAGCTGATGTTCAGGAAAAGTCAGTGTGATTTGATAGGAAGGAATAAGCTTAAGAAAACTGATGGATGAAGCAGTAAACCTAACCAAAGGTTATGATATTCCTACTTGTCAACCTCAAACACAAGCTTCTAAGTAAGTTTCTCAATGCTTGCTTGCATTTCTACTGCAAGAATATTAATGAAGAACACAAAAACACAGAGCTTAGTAGTAAAAGTGTAGCCATGAGGAAACTAGTACAGAATATAAAGTAATAATCAGGTCCTGTTGCTCAATAAGCTATTGCTGCAATATAGTATATTGTACTGTTAAAATTCCCATATAAACTTTGACTGTAAGCATCATACTTCTCATTTATCACCTACTCTTATATTCTGCTTTCGTCAGTATTTATAACACCAGCACCAGAGAGAGAAAGGACAACACAAATGCCGGGCAGTCGGGCAGGGAGTCCGAGCGCGCGGCTTGCCTGGCAGGAACATGGCGTCCTATCTCAGTTGTCGCTACTCTCTGTATGTAGGTACTCTACTGTATGTTACAGTGTACAGTAAAGTTAAGTTAGTTTTTCTTGTGAGCTTTACCTTGTCCATTTTGGTGAATAATTAAGGGCTAAGAGTGCACCATATTATATACCCTAATAACAACAGACTCAATACACACACAAATAATAGGCAGACTCATAACAGACAGTCAGACAATGGACAGACAACAGACAGACACAGATGGACAAACAGACAGTAGACAGACAATACACAGATACACAATGAACAGACAACCAACAGACGACACACAACGGACAAACAGACAATAAATGACACAATGGACAGACGGACAGTAGACAGAAACATAAATGATAGACAGACATACAATGGGCAGACAGGCAATAGACAGACAAACAATGGGCAGACAGGCAATAGACAGACATACAATGGGCAGACAGGCAATAGACAGACACACTTTGGATAGACAGACAATAAATAGGCACTCAGTGGGCAAAAACAATAAATAAACAGGCAAAAGGCAGACAGCCAATAGAAAGAGAAAGAATAGAGACAACAGAAAAACAATAGAGAGACACACAACAGACAGACAGACAAGAGAGAGAGACACAACAGACAGACAGACAAGAGAGAGAGACACAACAGACAGAAAGACAATAGAGAGACACACAACAGACAGACAGACAATAGACACAGTGAACAAACGGACACGCAATAGACAGAGGCAGTAAACAGACGGGGGGAGACAGGCAAATACGAGACAGACTAACAATACAGACCACAGACAGACAGACAGATCAGGAATAGAACGACAGGTAATAAAAAGAAAGGCAGCAGGCAGACGAACTTGACAGACACGCACTAGACAGACATACAATAGACAAGACAGAAAGACAGGTTGATAATGTGGGATCTGGTTGTCAGACAGAAACAGTGACGCTGTAGACAGACAGACATCCAAGGATCCGATAGGTAGTCAGACAGACAGGGATCTGGGAGACAGACAGACAGACGAGAATCAGTAGACAGACTGAGAAGCGAGAACCAGAGAGACGTACAAGGATCTGGGAGACAGACAGAGAGACAGACAATGATCCAGCAGCCAGACAGACACGGATCCGGTATACAGACAAACAACGATCCGGTAGACAGACAAGAATACGGTAGACGGACAGACACGGATCGGTAAAGAGACAAACAGATTAAGGATCCGGTGTATAAGCAGACAAGGATCGGACTGGCAGACATATATGGATCCGGTAGACAGAGAGATAGACACAGGGATCCGGCACACAGATAGACAGACATGCAGACAGACGGACAAATTATAAGGGATCCGGTAAACAGGCAGAAACACGGGTAGACAGAGATCAAGTAGACAGACTGACCAACGGAAAAATGGGATTCCAGTAGAAAAGACAGGTAGACAGACAGGCGGGGACCCAGTAAACAGGTAGACAGACAGATAGTAAAAGTTCAGTTAAGATAGTTTACACTACAGATAAATATGCGGTAGACAAACAGACAGGCAGACAAAGAGGAATCCGGGAAACAGACAGGGAGACAGACAGGAAACTCGTAAACAGACAAAACATAGAGATCCGGCAGTTAGACAGAAACACAGATAGCCTGGCGTGGGTATAAAACCTTTGTCCATTAATACACGACTAGAATAAAGATGAAAATACAGCTAATACAAGGAATAACCTAATAAATAAATAAATAAGCTACAGTGGACGGGGGATCTTACAAAAAAAAATTACAGTATATACATGTCTTTACACAACTTCTCTCTCTCTCTCTCTCTCTCTCTCTCTCTCTCTCTCTCGGGACTACATTTAGCCTCCTTTGTTCTCCTTCTCTCTCCTTCCTTCCACGTCTCCTTTACCCTTTGTATTTTCTGCTTTGTTTTTTCTCCCTTTTCCCTCCCTGCTGCCCGCTATAATCCCGTCATAAACTCATTTCCTCCCTTTATCCCTCTTGTCCATGAACTTTTATTTTCTTCTTTCATCGTCTTCCATCGCTTAACGCATTTTCAGGCTGTCACATTCTCTGTCCTTTGCTTTCCTCTGTCTTGTTATCCCACGTCTCTTTTATCTCATCCCCTTTCCTCACTTCCTTATTTTCATTATTCAGTTTCTTTTGTTCTCTTGCAGTGGCTCATTCGTTATGTCTCTAATCCTGTCTTTTTCTTCTCATTTCCTTTCCTGGTCATGTTCCTTCATCTTTTGTCATCATCTTCCGGTACAACCCTGTTTCAGTATTGAAATGTAAACTTTATTTGTATTTTGCAATATAGTATGTTCTGTAATCCACCACCTCTCTCTCTCTCTCTCTCTCTCTCTCTCTCTCTCTCTCTCTCTCTCTTTCTCTCTTTCTCTCTTTCCTTCCTCTCTTCCATCACGACCGTCTTTTAGGCCGAGACTTTATGCTTCCAATTTTTCCCAAGTCACACCATGGGCGGGAACGGGGTAAGAACGGTCTTTCTCCACGTGAATAACAATAATGAAAAGCAGGACGTTCGAGTTGAAAATGTTGGCCAACAGTCGATTGCAGAAAACAAGCTTAGTGCTCAGCATGGGGTTGCAGTAGAAATTTATTAAGTGCTAACGATGATAAGTGCTAACTAAGAAATGAGACTCAAGGCCTCAATAGAGTCTCCCGCTGTGCGCTGCGAATGCACTGGTTTTCTGTGCGTTTTTCTTTCCCTTTGTATACTTTTAATCTCTATTCCTTCTTCTCTTCTCTGTATTTCTCTTCTCCCGCTTTCATTTTATCTTGACTTCTTTTCCATCACCGTATTCATTCATTGTCAAACTTGCATTCTCTAGGCTGTATTCTTTCCTTTAAGTATTCTCTCTCTCTCTCTCTCTCTCTCTCTCTCTCTCTCTCTCTCTCTCTCATCTGCATACTGTTCATTTTCACCTCTTCCTTAACATACTAATGGTTTTTTTTCTCTCGTGTTTCCTTTGTGATACGCTAGGGTAATCACATACAGATACTGTGTTATGGTACTAATGGTACTGTATTTATGACGTGTTGGTGAGGCCAGAGGGTAGAGCAGAAAACATAGTGTCGGATTTCCATCTACAAACTATTCCCTGCAGCAACCTGGATCGAAACCATTTCTACAAAATCCCCAGATTTCCAATACTTTCACTCAACTATTCCCCCTTCACCCAACCCACCACAGCACCCCAATCTTCCTCTGAGAGACTTCATATCATTTTATCTTCTCCAATTTTCCTCCTCCTCCACCTCCTGCTTACCCTTTTCTGCACCTCCTTTTCATTTTCTTCTTCCTCCTCCTTCCTCTTGTTCTTCCTCATCGTACTACCGATAACACTATTTCTGCTGCTACCACCCCTTTTCACCCTCCTCCTTCTCTTCCTCCTCTTTCCAGCACTATTCCCACTGATATTACTGCTTTTCCTCTTCCTCTTCTGCCTCACCCTCTCGCTATTCCTCTTTCTCGTCTTCTCTTACCTTTTTCTCTTCCACTTTGTTGTCCGTCCATTTCCCACCTCTCTTCCTTTATCTCTTCCTCTACCTATTACGTTTCCTCCTCCTCCTCCTCCTCTCTATCAGCTGTGTACGTCTTAGCACTGTAAAGTCTAATAACTATTAACTGAATTGCTTGCTGTTTTAGTGCATGTAGATAGCATTGTCTTTTGTACAGAGTACCAACTGTGTGTTTGATGGTACACCAGTGAAATAGTTAATACACTATAAAAAACTGTTCACTGAGTGAAGCTAGGTTTTATTTCAATTTCTCACTCCATTCTATTGTTTTTATTTATTTATTTATTTCTTCCCACTGAATCAGTTTATGGTGTATTTCTATATCTCATGGTAAGTTAGATTATACCACAACAAGTACATTTTCTATTCTTTTTACACTGGTAAAGGAATTCAGGGTAAGTTAGGTCATACCATACCAAGTAGATTTTCTATTCTTATTACACAAGTAAAGGAATTCATGGTAAGTTGGGTTGTACCATAGCAAACAGATCTATTATTTTCACACTGGTAATAAATTCATTGTAAGATTATACCATAGCAAGTAGATTTTCTATTTTTACACCTGTAAAGGAAGATTGTATATAGAAAGCAAGTGAATCTCCCTAGAAATTCAGAAATTCATTTACATAGAAAATTATCCATTTGTAACAACATCCCTTAGTCAGTTGTATATTATTTTTTATTTTTGTGGTATTTTGGAAATATTGCAGCATAATGCCATCAATACTGAAGGTTTGCATGGAAAGTACTGGTCGTTTTGCGCCTCAGTACTTTTCAGACTACTTTTTGACACCCGCGTGCAAACTGTGCATCATGAGAAGAGATCTAGATAATGGTTTAGCCGATTCACAGAGAAATTACAGGGAACCCAAGGCAGAGTTTGAGATACTGAAATAGTTCGTAGTGGCAAACGTAGGAGTCAACAACAGCACTCAAGAAGGAAAACGCTTACAAACTGAGCTCGTACAAGCCCCCGCCCATCAGGTAGTTACAAATGATAGTGTACAGGTATCTTCCTCACCCAGCAATTCATTACTTTCCTCCCCAAGCGAAGTCCGCTTTACTATGGTAAGAAATGGCGCAAAACCCTTAAAAGGTACGAGGAAGCACCTTCCCATAACTACATACAATCGCTACCAGATCCTTGCCGAAGCGGTTGATGAGTCAGAAGAAACAAGGTTTATTGGGGACTCTATTGTCCGCGGTCAGCAGGAAGAATTTTGAGGACGTGCCCCCAGCAGCAGAAAGAGGTATTGTTTTCCAGGAGGTGGACTATGTGATATCATAGGAGCCTGTGATGTGGTCACAAAAGACGCAAATGATAGAACTCTATATGTCATCCATGTAGGTACGAATGATCTGAAGCGCAATAGATCGGAGGAATTGCTAGCAAAGTATCGTGACATGATTAAGCGATTTAAAACGAAGTCCACTAATGTAATAATGTCCGGAATACTCCCAAGGATCAAGGCAGAGAATAGTTTTCATGATAAGGCCTTCATCACAAATAACCGTCTCAAATCTCTCTGCACACAAGAAGAAGTCGACTTTGTCAATCCGTGGGACCAGTTTTATGAGCAACATACTCTATACCAGAAAGATGGTCTCCATTTGAACTCGGTAGGAGCGGCAAGGCTAGGTAGACTTTTACATGATAAAGTTGCCCTCTTCAAATAAAAAAATGCGGAACGTCCAGGAGCAGTAACCTCAACGTAAATACCCGCAGAGTCAGTTCATCAACTGTTTGGGATGGAATTAGAGTCTGCTATGTTAACGCACGTAGTCTACGCAACAAGTTTGAGGCTTTAGAATCTCTTATTTACCAAGAAAATTATGACATTGTTGGCATCACAGAGTCCTGGATTAACACATCTGACTGTGACTTTTTAGCAGAATACACATTAACAGGGTACAATATTTTCAGGTGTGAGTGAGCACACCGAGCTGGTGGCAGTGTTTTACTATATGTGAAAACTTGTCTCCACCCTTTGTGCTATCCAAACCCAGTATTACCAACATAGATGCCAGTTACGTTCAGCTGAGTATTAATTCGCAGAAAATAATTATATATCTCGTCTATCGTCCTCCAGCACAGTCAGCTGAGACAGATGAAAAACTTTATGATCAAATTGCGGAAATTTGTTCTCAAGAGGATAGCGTAATTTTGAGGGACTTTAATCTACCGGTAACAAAATGGGGTGAACCGCTAACGGCACACTCAGGAAAAGAGCATTATATGAATCTTCAAGAAAGCGCCCTTTCCCAACACATACAATACCAAACGAGAGGAAACAATATCCTAGACATCACTTAACTACAAATGATAACCTAGTCAACAACGTTGAAATCGGACCTGAGTTTAGCTCCAGTGATCATCGAATTATGCAGTTTAATATTACTCCTGAAAAAGTTAAAGAAACAGAGAGCAAAGAAAAGGTCCCAGACTATCGTAGAGCAAATTTCACCAGGCTTGGAGTGCTATTTGCAATTACAGATTGGAATGAAACGTCTGAACCCGATGACATAAACCAAGCATGGGAAATATTCACCAAAAAATTTAATGAAGCAGTAAAGTCATGTGTCCCATTATGTAACAGGCATCCAGCTGGTAATAGTAAACCAAAGTGGTGGTCCAGTGAAATTAAAATTAACTTACCAGCCAAAAAACAGGCATATCATAAATATAAAACTAAACAAAATAATGATGATAAATTGCAGTACGAAAACCTACGCTGCATATCGAAAAGACTTATTAAGCAAAACAAAACAAAAGAGCACTGACGATCCACATTGCTAATAGGTGCAAATCAAGTCCCAAAGAATTTTACAGTTACTTTAGAAAGAAAAGGTTATGACTACATCAATAGGTCCACAAGAAATGAACAATGGCAAGCACACAGAAAATGAGGTTGAAATGGTGAACATTCTTAACGATTACTTTGCGTCTGTTTTTACAGTAGAAAACACCACCAGAAACCTACTGTTACCCGCAAACCAAGCAAACAGCACAGTCCTTAGTAACTATGCTATTCACAATAGCGATTTCCTTTCGGCCATAAATAGTACGAACATAAACAAAACCCCTGGCCCTGATAGAATATCACCAAGAATTCTCAAATAAGCAAAAAATGAGTTACTGCTCCCACTCTCTGTCTTATTTAATAAATCGCTAAGTACTTGGAAAGTTCCATACGAATGGAAACTAGCAAATGTAACACCAATGTTCAAAAAGAGAAATAAGCCGCACCCAGGAAATTACAAACCAGTCAGCTTAACATCAGTAGTGTGCAAGTTAATGGAAAAAATCATAAGAGATAAAATAATTAATTATCTAGAAAAAAATGATGTAATCAAAGACTAGCAGCATGGATTCAGACATCGTCATTCATGTATAACAAACTTACTGGACTTCTTCCACGATGTTTACAAATAATATGACGACTCAAGAGCAGTAGATATAATTTACCTCGACTTTCAGAAAGCATTTGACACTGTCCACCAGAAGCGTCTCATGAGCAAAATATAAGCGCATGGAATAAAACAAAATACGCAGAAATGGTTACAAGACTGGCTTTCAGACCGAAAACAGCGAGTTGTGATAAACAGAAAGGAATCTAAATGGCGTAATGTGATTAGCGGCATTCCCCAAGGCTCAGTACTTGAAATGATACTCTTTATTACTCGTATCTATATAAACGATATTGATGAGGGTCTAAATTGTCAAATATCCAGATTTGCAGATGACACTAAAACAACCAGTAAAATAACCTCAAAATTTCAGTGGCAACAGTTACAAAATAACCTTAATACTTTAACAAGCTGGGCAGAAAAATGGCAAATGAAATTCAACACAGAAAAATGTGAAGTACTTCATATTGAAAATAACAATGTCGATGCGAATTACAAAATGAATAATATCCAGTTATCAAGTACAGATAATGAAAAGGATATCGGTGTGATAATAACAAATGACCTAAAACCGAGTAAGTAGTGCACGGAGGTGGTTAAAACTGCAAACAAACTGGTAGGTTTTATTGGAAGAACTTTTGAGCTTAAATCGGAAAAAGTTATGCTTGCCTTGTACAACTCACTAGTGTGCCCCCATCTTGAGTACTGTGTGCAGTTCTGGTCTCTATACTACAGAAAGGACATAGAAAAATTAGAGAAAGTACACGAAGAATCACAAAAATGATACCACGACTTAGAAACAAACCATATGAGGAACGCCTCGAAGAATTTAAATTATTTAGCCTGACGAAGTGCAAGTTAACCCCTAAACCGCGGGTCGTCATCAGTCATCATCACTTTTATGACAGTCAGGTGCAATGGATCATACCGCGGGGCGTCACTTCTGTGACTCTGTGTTTTCTTTAATTCGCCAAGGCTTTCAGGTGGTGACTTGTATCATCTATCAGCACTGCCAATGTCCAACAATAGTCAGAGCTGCTAATGTCATCAGTACTCCCATCCATTGTTGACAATTTAGCCATTTTCCCCCATTCTAGACTCCTCTCCCTACCTTCCCTCTATTACCCTCTCATGTCGTCTGCTCAGCCGCTCTGCACTAAGTAAATCTTCCCCGGATTTTTCCAGTTTTCATCCATTGAAATGAGCCCTATGCCCTATTCTTATACAAAATAATATATATATATA
>JAGKTI010025887.1:0-13802 GCA_018397915.1 Birgus latro | reverse complement strand
CTGTTTCCTCCAGCTCCCTCGAGCTTAGGCAAGGCTTTCTTCAAACCTCCATATTACATATTAAGAGCATATATGTCACTAGCTATTATATGGTGTGTTAAGATATTTTAGTGTCCTGACATCGCTCGCTCACGCCAAGCTGTTGTACCCACAACAGCATGCAGTAACAAATTTCATACAACATATTATTGCTTGTTACATTGATATACATGGTATTCATCACAGTACTGTAGAAATAAACATAATATATTGTAGAAATATACTGTATGTATAATACATGCAATGAATTATATACATGGTAGTATAATTGAACATAGAATATTGTGTAACATATTGTAGTGATATAGTAGCACAAATATGAATGTACAGCGGATATGCATATACTTATGCAATGGCAATATTGCTAAGTCATTACATTACATATGGTGTTATGACTATGCTATTGCCTAATATTACACTCAACTTGTCTGATGACTAAGTGGAATACATAATTCTTGTAACAAGGAATTGCAGAAACATTGTAGTTACATGGAATGAATGTAACTGTTACATAATTGTAGTTTTAACTGAAGTAATATTGTAACTGTTATTCTTTTTTTTAATGCGAGGAAGAAGGGACCAAAGGCCATGGGCCTGCATACTGTACCTTCCAAGAAAAAACAAAAACAATATGAAAAAGAGCCAAATTCAAGATCCATTCATTTCGAGATGCCTGGACACACTGCGTTTGAAAGACTGGAGATCATAGGAAGTAGGGAATACAGACAGAGGAAGACAGTTCCAGAGTTGACCCGTTGCATAAATGAAGGACTGGGAGTAGCGGTTAACTCTTGCATTAGAGAATTGGACAGAAAAGGGATGAGAGTTTGTTGTTAGACGGGTACTACGTGCCCGTCGTAGAGGTGGAGGGATGCAAGCAGACAGTTTAGAGGAACAGTGACCGATGAAGTAGCGATAAAAGAGAGATGAAGATGCAACAGTGTTGCGAAGAGACGGAGGTTGAAGGGAATCAGTAAGAGAAGGAGAGTTAATGAGACAAAAAGCCTTTGACTTCACCCTATTAAGAAGAGCTACATGTGGGGAGCCTCCCCACACGTGAGAGTTGTACTCCATACAAGGGCGAATAAATCCCGTGTACAAGGTCAACAACTGTGCAGGGGTAAAAAAAAGTTCGGAGTCGGCTTAGCACACCTAATCTCTTGGAAGCAGATTTCACAAGATATGTTATATGTTCTTTCCAAGATAAATCCCGAGAGAATGAAACCCCAAGCATGTTCATGATGCAGGGCTGAGCTGGACATTATTAAACATTAGTGGGTAATCCTGAGGAAGATTTTGTCGGGTTGATAAGTGTATGTACTGTGTCTTTGATGCATTAGAAATAACAAGATTATTTTTACCCCACTCATAGATACGAGCCAAGTCAGACATTAGGTGTACCATATCCTCATCCCTTGTTTGTTGAAGTAATTTCTGAGATGGACGTTGCAGAAACCGAATTGAAAGGTGAAGGGTGGAATCATCAGCATATGAGTGGATAGAGTTAGATGTAGAGCTTAGAAGGTCACTGATGAATAAAAGGAAGAGAGCTGGTGTCAGGATAGAGCCCTGAGGAACACCGCTGTTGATAGGTCTAGGAAAGGAACGATGGCCGTCTACAACAAGGTACAAGTTGATAGACAAAGGTGAATGAGTTTACCTTGGCAGGGTGTAAGCACAGAAGCACAGTTTTTGAGGACAACAGGAGGGACTTCATTTGGCCCATATGCCTTGTTAGTATTGAGGCCAGTGATGGCAGAAAATACATCAGCTGAAGACATTTTAATGTCAGCGATGAGGAAGTCAGAGGGGGGAAGTAATGGAGGAACAGCACCGGAATCATCTAAGGTGGAATTGGAGGAGAAAGTCTGAGTGAAAAGATATGCTTTATCAGTAGGAAGAATACCTATAGAACCATCAGAGTAGAAAAAAGGAGGGAAGGATGATGAGGTAAAGTTGTTAGAAAGGTTTTTGGCAAGGTGCCAAATGGAACGAGAAGAATTCGAGTTGGAGAGTTGAGAACATTTATCATGGATGAAATTATTTTTAGCAGAGCAAAGAATAGACTTAGCACGATTCCGGGCAGAAGTATAAAAAATATGTGATTCAGAGGTGGCTTGGCTCTTGTACCTTTTATAGGCCCTCTCCTTGCTGCGGATAGCATTGTCACGAATTTTCTACATCGTGAAATTATGTACCGTAAATCGTGACATCAATTGATTTTGCGGGAGCGACGAATAGTTCTGAAATGCAACAGATTTTGCTCATTCTCTCAACCGTCCACTCGCATACTTATATTCACATCACGTTGTCAAAACTTTCGTCATTTTCTCGCGAGTGATTGTCTTTATGTACAGACAGTGCATTCCTTGGAGCGAAAATTTCTGAAATCTCATTTCTTTGAACTTGCCTGCCTGGCCGTTATTTGGCCACGTCCTTTTCACACGTCCCTTACGTCGGACACTCAAAAACACAGTCAGTCATCCCTTAGTCACGGACAGTGCGGGTGTGCTGTGCAGAAAGCTCAAGTGGGTCTCTTTTCTTAGCGATTTCAGATCTCAGCTGTATTGGCATGAATTCCCGAAGCTCCCACCAGCCTGGTGATCAACTGTATTAGCGACGGTCTCATCCATACCGATTAGTATTTTCTTTTGTATTTCCTAGGCTTAAGGATTTGGTTATTTAGCTTTTTGTCTGAGTGCTTGAGTGAGTGCATTTCCCTTTCTTTGATTTGAATTGATTCATGTAACGTAAATTTATTTTCTTGTAATCAGTAAATTTACAGTTCGTTTTCTTGAGCTTTGTTAAATGTAACAGTCATGTTTGATTTCCCCACATATTTAGTACACTTTTGCTACTCCACGTTAGCACAACTCCTTATTTTAATCACGACTGATACTTAGGCCAGCTCTTGGTATTAATTCTTAAATCCGTTGTGCTAGCTAGAAGTTTGGCTCAGCCAAGATCCTGATTATCATTATTATTATTATTATTATTATTAATATAATTTTTAATGTTACGGGAAGAAACTAACATTCTCAGAGGCCAACAGTACAGTAATACAGCCTACTTGAGCTTTAGTCTCTGCTGTGTACTGTTGAGAAAGTTTATAAATTCTCTACTCTAGAGAATTGGCAAAGTGAGCCAGCATGATAGTGTAATCGCCACTTGATTTCACGAGTCGATTCTCTCGTAATAATCGACTCGATTGTTATTCCTAGTATACATTGTATACTTTGTTATACTTATTTCATTGTCCCCCTGACATCTGGTGACATCATTCCATGATATAAACTCCTAATTGAAATTATTACCGAATCACTCACTCACTCTTACTTAGGTAGACTGCTGCACACAAGCCAGCATATCAGTTTCAGTTTTCACTCAGTCTCAATCTGAGCATGATGGAATCCAGTACATACGTGCAGGAAGCCAAGGATATGGGGCTTACTAACCCCCAGGAAATTCGAGATTGTGTCCTGTCGTGCTGCAATTACGAGCAGCAACGCGAGAATGCCGCCCGTGAAGAGCGGAAAATTCAGCGCAAACATAAAAAAGAACATCGTGAGCACGAGGAACGTCAAAAGGAGTGCGAGCACGAGGAATGTGAGAGGGAGCGCGAGCACGAGGAACGTGTGAAGGAGCACGAGCGCGAGGAACGAATGCAAGAACATGAACACGAGCTTGAAGTGCTGAAGCTGAAGTGAGACTCCTTGGCTTCAGGCACATCGGGTGCAGCTAACCCAAGCTCCACTACTCCTCTCTCAGCACCTGTTCTAGCAACTCCACGTCTCAAGCTTCCTTCTTACAAGGAAGGCGAGCGAATCGAGCCATTCATAGCTCGTTTTGAAGACATGACACGGCTGTACGATCTGGATGAGGCAGCTAAGCGGCTTCAGTTAATTAGCTTGTTTGAGGGCCCTGCCCTCAACATTCTCCGCAGAATTCACGGAGATAATCTCTCGTACGAGATGATGAAGACTGCACTCATCAAAGCGTACGGTCTTACATTTGATCATGCCAGGAATCAGTTCAAGAAGGCGCGTCTCCAGGAAAAGGCATACTTAGGTGAGTCGATGGAGAAGGACGAGGCTCCTAGCATGTGAGAGGGAATAATCGACCTTGTGCTGCGCACACAGCTGGAAAAGTCGTGGCCTGCTGAGCTTATGGTGCAGCTCAAGATGTGCAAAGTGAAGGATGCAAACCAAATGGTGGAAAAGGCTGATGCTTTCTTTACTGCGTACGGGTACCAAACTCATATGCAACAGCCATGGAATAAGAAAGATACTGCTAAGTCTGGTAAGCAATCGCAGACTGAACCCCAGCATCAAGGCCGTTCTCAGAATAATGGCCAAGGTCCAAGCAAAACGCAGAAGGAGCAGGGCAGAATACACAGAAACCTGACTGGAAGAGATACAAGCAGTACCCTAACTAGCAGCAGTACCCTAAGCAGCAGCAGTATCAGCCATGCAATCGACAACCAGGACAAACCTTTTCTGCACCAGCCCCAGTGTATCGGAGGCAGGAGGCGAACACAGCCTTCATTCCCCAACAGGTGCATGATGGTGCCATCCCCACCAGCACAGGTCCTCCTTCACAGTTCACTAGTCCCCCTCGGATGGTGAACTCTCCTCCACAGGCCGTCAGTGCTCCTACTCCCCAGATGGTGAGCACAACTCCTCATGCACCTAGTTTGGGTACGACCCCTTAGGCATATAGTCCTGTCACGTTTGAAGAGTTGAGTGCCATGCAGCCTTATCAATGGCTGGCTGCTTCCTCTACAGGCCCTCCCACAGGTAACAGTGCCTTCCTTGTTCAGCCTGGGTTTGTGGGAGGTGTTTCTGTCAATGTTGTGAGGGACAATGGTTCCTCAGGTTGCTCCATCAAGCAGAGCCAAGTTTGGCCCGAGGAGTACACAGGTAGGCACACCCAAGTTAGACTTATTGATGGATCAGTGAGATTGTTCCCTGAGGCACGTATCCAGGTAGCATCTCCCTTTTTCACAGGTTGGACAGTTACAGTTGTCATGCCAGAACCTTTGTTTGACCTTATTATGGGTAACATACCAGGCATCAAAAATAGTTGCGCCGTAGACGTTGCTACACAGATTTCGGCTGCTGCAGTAACACGAGCCATGGCCAAGGCTCCGAACCGTGTCACCCCGCTGACCATTGCAACGCCGCAAGATCTGATACGGAGTCAAGACGTTGTCCAAGAACAACAGTCTGACCCGACACTTACCACAGTACATAGGAAACTGGAGGGTAATGTGATGTTGTATTCGCAGGGTGGTCGAGCCAGGTTCCTTCGTAAGCGAGGACGGCTGCACCGTGAGTCACAAACACCCCAGGGTGAGGTTCGACTGCAGTTTGTCATTCCTGCAAAGTATCGCCGAGTAGTGTTTGAATTGGGTCATTGTTCATTGATGGGAGGTCACATGGGCCAAAAGAAAACCTCTGCCCTCATCCATGCTGACTTTTTCCGGCCAGGAATGGGACAGGAAATAAATAGGCTAGTGCATTCCTGCGATGTGTGTCAGCATACCATTGACCGCGGGCGTGTCCGTCCCACGCCATTGAAGCCATTGCCTGTAATCTCTGAACCGTTTGAGAGAGTAGCAGTTGACATTGTTGGGCCAATCACTCCTAGGGCTAGTGATGGATCAAAGTACATCCTCACTATTGTTGATTTCAACACACGGTGGCGTGAAGCCGTGGCCCTTAAGAATATAGAGGTCGTCACTGTTGCAGAGGCACTGATTGAGGTGTTCTGCGGAGTAGGTATCCCCAAGGAGGTCTTAAGTGACCGGGGTTTGCAGTTCACCTCTGCAATGATGAATGAAGCATTCAGGTTGTTATCAATCCGAGGCTTGCGAACTACGCCCTACCACCCCATGTGTAACGGGTTGTGTGAGAGGTTCAATGGGACTCTCAAGATGTTGAAGCACATGGCCGCTGAACAGCCAAAAGAATGGCCGCGGTTCATTGCTCCTCTTCTTTTTGCTTATCGAGAAGCCCCACAGCACTCCTTGAAGTTCTCACCTTTTGAACTGGTGTATGTAAGGTCGGTCAGTGGGCCACTTCAAGTTCTTCGAGAGTTATGGGACGATGAAGAACTCGACCCTGAAGTCAAGACCACCTACACCTATGTCCTTGATTTAGCCGACCGCCTCCAGTCGACATGCGAGTTAGCTAATAAAGAATTGATCAAGGCGCGCGAAGTTCAGAAAGATTATTATAAGAAAGCAAAGCTTCAGAAGTTCAGTCCAGGTGATATATGCCTGGTGTTATTCCCCACTGCCCAGAACAAGTTATTGGCACAGTGGAAGGGTCCATGCAATGTGGTAGAGCGTGTTTCAGACCTCAACTACATAATCCAGATGGGGAATCTTCGGAAAAGATTCCACCTTAATATGTTGAAGGCGTATCATGAGCCAAACCCTGAGGAAGCTGGCTTTCCTGTACTCGGTGACAGTGACGAGCCACCAAAAGAAACTGGGGGAGTCGTTGTGATCCCAACCGAGGACACTGACGACGAGCCCTTAACCGCTCAGTCCCGGCAGGAGGAGACTGTCAGAGATGTCTTACTTAACACTGACTTAGCATTAGATGACCAAAATGTCATAAGGTCACTGCTCTGTCGGTATGCTGGTGTCTTCTCTGACCAACCTAGACTCGCAAAAGTTGGGTGTCACAAAATTGAGTTGACCAGCAATACTCCTGTAAAGGTTAAGCCATATCTGATTCCCATGCGACTACTGGATGCAGTAGATAAGGAAGTAGCCGACATGGAGGCTGCAGGTATCATTGAAAAGTCTTCATCCCCATACTGCAGTCCAATGGTAGTAGTAAGCAAGAAGGATGGCGGAGCCAGGATTTGTGGCGATTATAGGAGGCTAAATGCAATCACTAAAGTGGATGCTGAGCCAGTGGGTGACCATATTGCCATCTTCTCCAAGCTGACAGGGTCACGATACTTCACAAAGCTCGATCTAGCGAGAAGATTCTTCCAGAATCCCCTTCATCCCGAGTGTCATCAGTTCACCGCTTTTGCTACTCCTAGGGGATTGTACCAGTACAAGGTCCTTCCATTTGGACTTACCAATTCCCCAGCAGTATTCAATCGAGCCATGAGACAAGTGCTCCATGGTATCGTAGGAGTAGAAATGTTCGTTGATGATGTCCCTGTGGATTCTGCCACGTTGGAGGAGCACCTTAGACTCTTGGAAATTGTCTTCAGTAGACTCCAGAGTTTTAGCATGACTGTGAAACCCAGCAAGTGTAAGATTGCGCACAGTGAAGTGGAGTTCCTCGGACATATCGTTGGCAACAATTGCTGCAGGTGTCAGGGCGATAAGATCAGAAACGTTAAGGAAGCCCCGAGACCCGTGACCAAGAGTACAAGACACTTCGGAAGCATGCTCTAAATACCATTGAATGGGGAGAAGCGCAAGAACATGCTGTGTAAGGAGCTAATTTTTTTTTTTTTTTTTTTTTTTTTTTTTTTTTTTTTTTTTAGATTCGCCACACTGGTGTGGCACGGGCTCGGGGTGGAGAGCCCGTCAAAGGGTGGCAGTAAGTAAACAAGGGGGCGTCCTCTGCATGGCGACAGAGGACACTGGCGTGGGGGGGGGGGGCAGAGCCCATCCCCCCATAATAACAAGGGGGCGTCCTCTGCATGGCGACAGAGGACGCTGGCGTGAGGGGGGCAGAGCCCATTCCCCGGACAAATATACACCAGTGCAGTGGCTGGAGGGTAACTCCAGCCACGCTAATTTTACTGCTCCCTGATTCCAATAAACCTTTTGTACTGCGTACCGATGCCTCACAAGATGGAGTAGGTTCAGTACTGATGCAAGAATCGGAAGGTGGAATTTTCCCAGTGGCATATCACACCCGTAAACTAAAACCTGCTGAGAGGAATTATAGTACTGTGGAGAAGGAACTCTTGGCTGTAGTTGTTGGTGTTAAGAAATATTACTATTATTTATACGGAGCACTATTTACTCTGGAAACCGATCATATACTACTCACTAGTCTCAGCACAACTAAGACGGCTAATGCAAGATTGACACGCTGGACACTGTATTTGCAGCAATTCAGCTTTCTTGTGAGATACATCAAGGGAAGCGACAATGTAGGTGCAGACCTGATGTCTCGCCTGCTGAATAATGATTAACATGGGTATCTGTCGTACACTGGGTTCCCTAAGACTGTGCTGTTCCAAGTGATTTGAGCGATCCTAGAACTAGCTTGGTTCCCAGTCAGTACTATGCTACTAAGATCTCACGTCTGGCTCGTTGGCCCTACGGGACACAATATGTCTGGGGTCTGTACATACATATGTACCGTAGATTATAATCGCATAGTCACGGCAATCCCAACCGTGGACACCGATGACGAATGGGCAGTCGTGGCGATCCCAACCTAGGACACCGACGACGAGCCCTTATTAGTCGTAAGTGTAGGGCCTGTACATATTGTATGTACCGTAGGTTAAGGGGGAACTCCGAGACCCCCGCAGAGGCAATCTTAGGCTGTGTTTGAATTACTTTTTGGTGTGTCTTGAGCTGTGGGCCTCTCAGAGGATTCCCGGAGAATACACAAAAGCCACATGAGTATTCACACCCACGCAGGGTGTTAAAATGTGACCTGCCCAAGTTGCATAGGGATTCTCGATTTACCTTTATTAGTTATCAGTGCGTAGTCACGGCGATCCCAACAGAGGACTCCGATGACGAATGGGCAGTCGTGGCGATCCCAACCGCGGACACTGACGACGAGCCCTTTGTAGCAATAAGTTTATAGTTATAAGTGTGCAGTCACGGGGATCCCAGCCGAGGACACCGAGGACAAACAGGCAGTCGCGGTGATCACAACCGCGGACACTGATGACGAGCCCTTTGTTATAGTAATATAGCTATAAGTGTGCAGTCACGGCGATCCCAACCGAGGACACCAATGACGAGCCCTTTATTAGCCGTAAGTATAGGTTAAAAAGGGCAACTATTAAGAAAATAATGGCGACCTCTTATGTACGAAACTTGCTGTCAATTGATTTTCAGCTAAAGTGTACTTTCTGTCGTGTATTGATTGACTGCTGGGTGGAGGGTAATTGCAATTTAGTACAAATTGTCACATTTGACACTATTGATGCTCCACCTTGACTCATTCCACAGGTACAGTTGGTGGGTGTCCAGGTCCACTGATTGTCTCTGTTGCATGCTGCCACCTCTTCTCCTCTGCCCTCATCGCCTTTATTATTGCATTAATTTGTATTATTATTGCTTTACACGTAGGTACAGTTACACTACAACTGTTACACCTACACCGTGTATCACATACACCACGCTACATAACAAATAGTTGTCAATGTAAATGTAGCGAACTTTCACTCAGTTTGACCTGAGTACAGGATTTTTCACCATCGTCTCGAAGTTTTTCCCTCAAGCTTGATTCTCTTAACGTAAATACGAGATTTTTACGCTCATAGATGACAGTGCTTTTCTCCTTTAACAGGATAGTACACACACCACAGTGTGAATCTTGTGTGACTGAGCTAGGGTGTATATATGTATATATTGTTAAATTTTTCCAGGGAAAAATTTGACTTTCCAGGGGCGTAATGTCACGAATTTTCTACATCGTGAAATTATGTACCATAAATCGTGACATCGATTGATTTTGCGGGAGTGACGAATAGTTCTGAAATGCAACAGATTTCGCTCATTCTCTCAACCGTCCACTTGCGTACTTATATTCACAACAAGTTGTCAAAACTTTTGTCATTCTTTCGCGAGTGATTGTCTTTATGTACAGACAGTGCATTCCTCGGAGCGATAATTTCTGAACTGTCATTTCTATGAACTTCCCTCCCCCACCGTTATTTGGCCACGCCCTTTTCACACGTCCCTTACGTCAGACACTCAAAAACACAGTCAGTCGTCCCTTAGTCACGGAGAGTGCGGGTGTGCTGTGCACAAAGCTCGAGCGGGTCTCTTTTCTTAGCGATTTCAGGTCTCAGCAGCATTTGCGTGAATTCCTGAAGCTCCCACCAGCCTGGTGATCGACTGTATAAGCGACGGTCTCATCCATACCGATAAGTATTTTCTTTTGTTTTTCCTAGGCTTAAGGTTTTGTTATTTAGCTATTTGTCTGAGTGCTTGAGTGATTGCATTTCCCTTTCTTTGATTTGAATTGATTCATGTAACGTAAATTTATTTTCATGTATTCAATAAATTTACAGTTCGTTTTCTTGAGCTTTGTTAAATGTAACAGTCGTATTTGATTTCCCCACATATTTAGTACACTTTTGCTACTACACGTTAGCACAACTTCTTATATTAATCACGACTGATACTTAGGCCAGCTCTTGGTATTAATTCTTGAATCCGTTGTGCTAGCTAGGAGTTTGGCTCAGCCAAGATCCTGATTATTATTATTATTATTATTATTATTATTATTATTATTATTATTTGAATGTTACGGGGACAAATTAACTTTCTCAGAGGGCAACAGTACAGTAATACAGCCTACTTGAGCGTTTAGTCTCTGCTGTGTACTGTGAGAAAGTTTATAAATTCTTGACTCTGGAGAATTGGCGAAGTGATGCAGCATAAAAGTGAAATCGCCACTTGATTTCACGAGTCGATTCACTCGTGATAATCGACTCGATAGTTATTCCTAGCACACATAGCTATACTCTGTTTTACATATTTCATTTTCCCCCTGATTAGCATAGAACAAGCGTGATTAAACCAAGGCTTTCTTGCATTAGTCAGAGGATAAGAGAATGTATGCTTCCATGCCCGAGAGAATAACCTCCGTAACGCGTAAGGCTCACTCAGATGTCTCCCGGCCATGGAAGCAATAATCATTCCAAGGAAAATCAAAGAAGTACTGCCTGAGGGCCCCCCAATCAGCTTCTCCAAAGTGCCACAGACGACATTTCTTTGGGGGGTCCACAGACCGTACCAGAGTGATAGGACAGGTTAAGGTAATAAGGTTATGATCGAAGGAGCCCAATGGACAGAAAAGATTAACAGTGTAAGCAGAAGGATTAGTTGTTAGGAAAAGATCAAGTATGTTGGAACTCTCTCCTAGGCGGTCAGGGATACGGGTAGGGTGCTGTACAAGCTGCTCTAGATCATTGAGGATAGAAAATATGTAGGCTTGTTCACCAGGTATACCAGTGAAAGGAGAGGAGAGCCAAAGGTAGTGATGAACACTGAAATCTCCTAGAATGGAGATTTCAGAGAGAGGAGAAATGGATAGAATGTGTTCCATCGCAGAAGTAAGATAGTCAAAGAATTTTTGATAGTCAGTAGAATTAGGAGATAAGTAAACAACACATACATATTAAGTCAGAGAATGACAGGACAGCCGAAGCCAGAAAGCAGAAAATTCAGAAGAATTTTTGATAGACAGTAGAATTAGGAGATAAGTAAGCAACACATACATATTAAGTCAGAGAATGACAGGTGAGCCGAAGGCAGAGAGTAGAAAATTCAGAAGAATCAAGTTCAGGAACACCAGAGCAAGATAGACTGTTGCGTACATATGCGCAACCACCCCCTTTGGCTTTGAAATGATAATGGAGAAAGTAGGAGGATACAGAATAGGGTTTGCTGTCAGTTGCTTCAGACAGTTGAGTTTCAGTGAGGAAGAGAAGGTGAGGTTTAGAGGAGGAGAGGTGGTGCTCAACAGAGTGAAAGTTAGATGAAAGGCCGCGAATGTTGCAGAAATGCAGGAGGGAGTCAGACAGTGGTTCCAGGCAGCTTCGAGGGTCGTCACCGGGAAAGCGGCGGAGGGTGGGGGCATTTATGCTCCCCCCCCCCCCCCCCGGGGACTCCGAGGCATGATTTGTGTTTGCCATTTTGTCGAATTTTGAAAAGGAAGTGTAATGTGTAGCGTGCACGTAGTATGGTGTTGACAGTTAGAGAAATTTGTATTGGAGAGCATGCTGGCCTACTCTCTGTGTAACTGAGACACTGAAAAAGTTCTGCAAAGGGGGATGGTCGGGAACTAGTCCCGAGGGCTGATGAAACGGGAGCTCCAGCTCTCCCTGTCATCAGCTTTCCACCCACCTTGGGAGTACTGCCCTGTTCGACTGGTGCTACAGTCTACTCCTACAGTAATTGCAGTAATATTGTAGTTAATTGTAGTAACTACAGTAATATTGCAGGGAATTGTAGTAACTGTAGTAAAACTGTACAATTACATTGTAAGATACCCTTTAAGTTGCGACATAATTGTGTGCACATGCATATAATTACACAGTAGTATCACAATGGCAAGGTACAGCAATCAGTCGTATTATGAATCAGCCATAACACTTGCTGTAGTAATTATATTACACATTATATTACACAATATGTATAAGCTTATTTATGTTGCACCCCAGATATTCTATTTCATATAAAAAATATATATAGACAATATGTACAACATTAACGATATTCACTCACTTGGTTTTCGTCTGTACCTATGGTGGACAATGTATGTGTCAGCACTGTGTGGATATCTTTGTCCTCACAATTGTTTGAAAGAGGTAGTTCATTCTTGCTATCTTCATTCGTGTTGGCCATTTTTCTTCCTCTCTCTTCTGGATTTTCATTGTAATTTAATTTGTCTGGTTTCACTAGATAGCTTTAATTAAGAACTGCTTATTATAGTTCTTTTAATCGCTCACTTTGCTAATGTGATGGTATATCTTACTGATCACTTCGTAAATGGAATGTTACCTAGATTCAAATGTATAAATGACAACAATCGTGAGGAATTAATGAATATATACTGTAGGTGCAAGTACTTTGTGATTCACTTAATGTAGACAACTGAAGTAGATATACAGTATGTACGGAAGATGTAATTATAAAGCACGTTTTATATGTTTGTCTGTCACTGTGTCTATAACTGTGTATTGTATAGAAATGAAGTAAATATTCAACTAACTCATTTAAACAGGGGTGGGAATGACACTGTAGTAGTGTCAGGAATGGGTTAACTGACGTGTTATGGTGTTCTCAGGAAACGCTAGCACAGCACAAGTCGATGCCTCACTCTGGTAGTTATGGTGGTGATGGAGAGTGACTGGGGAGAATGGTGGGGAGAATGGTGGGGGTTGATGTGGCTGTGGGTGTCAGTAAGCTGAATTGTGCTATAACAGCCCTGCATGTCAGCGATCTCACTGCAAGTCTCTTTCCTCATGCTCCCCTTACTTCAGTTTCTTCCTTCTTAATTTTTGTGAATCACTTGTAGGCACCTAGAGTTGTAATTTCTCATAAGTCATGGAGTTGTGGTTGGGGTGGTTAGGAGTGTTTAGGGGTGGTTAGGAGCGATGGTAAGTAGCCTTGTTGCTTTGCCAGGTCTCGCTCTCTGCTTTGCTTTTTTTTCCCCCTCAGTTTATTCTCGGGCCTTTCTTATTGTGATTTACTTGTTGACTGTTGAAGACTGCCGCTACTGGTAGGTGTGTGTAGAATATAGAATTGTGTCATAGACTTGTTACTTGTAGTTAATTGTACAGCTTGTTTTTGCTCACTTGTAACTCGTTTCTTCTTACTGTTTACTCACTTATGGTTACTTGATAGTAGAATTGTAGGCTTCTTGAGATGTTTGTGGTTTCTTGTATAGCGTTAAATTTTAGTTTGTTGCTGTATGGTGTGAACTTGTAGCTGATCTTGGTTACTGTCTCACCGCTTGTAGTTTACATGCAGACTCGTAATATATTGTTTTGATTGTAGAGTTGATTCTTAATTTGTTCGT
>JAGKTI010025886.1:0-13803 GCA_018397915.1 Birgus latro | reverse complement strand
ACTTGTCACTTTCCTCTGCTGGCTAATATTCCTAAGCTGAGAGAGGCTTGGTATGTTTCTCTGCCCACAAATGAATCTCTTTAAAATAGATCCAGGGCAAATAATTATGAAATAAATAGTGGAAAGATGATCAGTTAACATCAATATTATTCCTAACTTCCATTTTTATTTCTTTTAAAAATTTATAACTGATTTACTGGACTTTTTTTTAATTAGGTACATGAAGAGCACTGTAGTATAGGATTATAATATTTCAAATTTAAAAACAAGCTGGATGTATTTATTTAGTGCAATTTCGTATAAATAATTATATATCTAAAGTGATTGTATAGCTACAGTGTACCGTATAGTTCTTGTTGAAGATTATGATAAAATTGATTACAAGGGACTAGCACAATGTAATTATGTTTTGTAAAAGGTAATTTATGTTTCTGGACTTCATAGGGCCATCCACTCATTTGATGTAATGCAACCTTCAGTTGAGAGGAACAGTGTAATAGTATGAGAGAGGAAAGAGTGTGAGTGAGAGAAGTATGACAGCAGAGTGAGGCAATATATTGGAGAGACCGAGAGAAGAATGAGAAAGGGAAGGAAGTGGAGAACATGAAAGAGTGAGACATTTATGTGAGTATAAGGTAGCTCATAGATGCTCTATAGAGGCCATGACTTTAAGATTCTTTTTCTGTTATTCATGGCAAGGTGCTGGGGTTACAATATTCAAAGCCACAAAAATCGCTAGAAATTTCCGTCAAACGTAGACTGCCCCAATATTTAAAGAAAATGTCCAGCAAATCATTAAAAGTCAATGCAAAGTCATTAGAATATTAAAAATTACTAGAATGTTGTCAGATTTATAGCAAGTGCATTATCCAAATATTGCTATACAAACGCTAGATTGTCGCTAAATGCAAAAAATTCCTCAGATAATTGCCAGAAAACTGCCAAGTTCTGCTTAGTCATGGGAAGGTGGACAAAAGGCCAGCTGAGAAGGTTAACAGTTAAGGGCAGAGATATCCTTCAGCATGTAGAGACAGATCTTGTAGTCATGGCCTTCCCTTTAACAAGCAGCCTCGAAAAAAGCTCTGTTGCTGGCTGGTGTCCTATGTAATGCGCGGTCTGTAACACCTGGTTCCATATTAAATGTGAACGCTTCCCAGGTTTATAATTTTATGGTAAGTGATTGCAATATTCAGCTGTGTGAAGACGATTCAGTTGCGACAAATGAAGATGGTACCATGGGTAGACGAGCTGCCTTGAGGGAAGAGCTGGTGAAAGTGACAACATATATTTCTAAGGATATTGATGAGAAGAATTTATAGACTGACAAGACTTCCCCCCCCCCCTTCTGAGACGAAGATGCACTGACTGGTTGGTGATAATTGGCTGAATGCAACATGTCCAGACAACATTTATTAACTCAAATTTCCCCCTCATATGTATGTTGTCAATTAATAATAAAGAGATCATGAAAGTGTTGCATTTAGCCAATCATCACCAACCTGTCAAGTGCATCTTTGCCTTGATAAAAAAAAAATGAGTATAGGTTAGAAGCGAGAGTTCAGGAATGTGAGGATAAAATGTGGTGTTGATAAATGGGTGGAAGAAGCAATATTGGAGGAAAGGGAGAAGCATCATTGGAGGAAAGGGAGAAGCAATATTGGAGGAAAGGGAGAAGCATTATTGGAGGAAAGGGAGAAGCAATATTGGAGGAAAGGGAGAAGCAATATTGGAGGAGAGAGAGAGGGAAAGAGGCAGAGATAACAGTATATAGCCTGAAGGAAAGTTCATCTCAGGACATTCCAGTTTCACTCCTACATTTCCGCACCTCTTACCAGAATAACTTCCTATTTTCAAAGTAGTTCACATTCATTTTTCTTCCTAGATTATGATTTACCTCCTTCTTTTTCCTCATCACTAGTCTCTTTACGTGCCTCTTGCTGTTAATATATTCAGTTCTTATTTCAACTGAACCCCTGTCCTGTAACCACTTTAGCCACTTCTTCCTCTTTTTTCCTCCATTGCTCTCTTAACCTCCTCATCCCACAATACACACACACACCAAAAAACATTGTCAGTGGTGCTGTAAAGGTGTGACATAACTAGATACTGTTTATGTATTTAGAGTACCAGCGTGTAAAGGAAGGATATTCTCTCTCGTCTGGGGAGGAATGGGGAATATAGAAGGAAGGACACCATGAAGGAAGCTCCCAAACAGCTCTTCCTTAGTGATTTATTTTCTGTAGTTACAAGTTAATATCCCTTTGTAGGTTATTTATGCAGAGTATGGCAATCCTGTATTGGAGGGATTTATATGACACAGAAGAGGACGGTAAGGTGTTGTAAGCCAAATAAATCACTTAGGAGAAGGTGTTAGGGAGCTTCCATAGCCACAAGAAAATTGGCCAAGGATTCCTATGCTTCTGATGGGATAGTATTGGATTGGATGCATTATTATTATTTATTTTATTATTATATTATGGAGAATGAGAGTGAATTTAAGTGCTTGGGCAGTGTGATGAGTAAGGATGGAAGTCTGGAGGGTGAAGTGCTCGAAAGGGTACAGCAGGGAAGGAAGGTTGCTGACTCGTTGAAAGCAGTGATAAGAAACAGGGAAGTGAGCATGGAAGTGAAAAAGTTGTTACATGACAGTATTGTGATACCAACTCTGACATATGGAAATGAATACAGTATTGTGATACCAACTCTGACATATGGAAGTGAAGCTTGGACCCTGTTGGAAGGACAGAAGTCAAGAGTGAGAGCAGTGGAAATGAGTTATTTGAGAGGAGCATGTGGAGTCACATGGAGAGACAGACTAACAAATAAGGAAGTGAAGGAGCGTTGTGTTGTGGTTGAGGACGTGATGGGAAGCGTTAGGAGAAACACGTTAAGGTGGTTTGGGCATGTGGAGAGGATGGACAGTGAAAGACTGACGAGGAGAGTGTATGTGAGTGAGATGGAGGGGGCGAGAGGGAGGGGGAGGCCGAGGATGAGATGGAGGGATGGAGTGGAGAGGTATATGAGAGAGGGAGGTGTGAGTTGGGAGCGTGGTAGTGAAATGGCAGGGGACAGAGTGACATGGAGGCGATTTGTTTGTGGCCACCCCGTTTGGGATTGAGGTGTCTGGCAGTAGATAGATAGATAGATTATTTATTTATTTATTTATTTATTTATTTATTTTTTTTTTTTTATTTTTACTTTTTTTGTGATTAAGAGACTTGATTTTGACCCAAGTTGTTGTTATTTATATTTAATGTTTTTATTTATATGTTTATTTTTAGTGTCCGAACCAAGAGCCAGCCATCACACATACCAAGATTGCTTTGTACCTCAGTCAAGATACTCAGAAGACACAGAATCCTTTCAAGATGTCCTCCACCTCCTCCAAGACTCATCCCTCCCTCAAGACTTGCATCATTCTTCCTTGAGATGTCTAGTTCTGCAGTTCTGCCTTGGACTCACCAGGTTCTGAGGACATCAACACTGGTAAGCTGGTGTCTCGTATAGAGGATTCAAAACTGTTTATATATACCTGTGCTTTGCATGATTCTGTTGTTCATATCACATATAAAGGCTCCAACCTGCTTCTGTACATTGGCCTTGATCACCTCATAGCGGCTTTCCACACTGCTTGATCTCTGGCAGCCTCCCTAGATGTCAGTATTGTTCATCATATCATTTATAAAGGCTCCAACCTATCTATCTATCTATTGCTAGATGCCATAATCCCGTAAGGGGTGGCCATTTGACTTTGAGTTATTTGTTTTACGGGGAGGGGCACTAACACTCCACCAACCCACTTGTTGACATGTAGGGAGCACGTATGGTTTCGTTATATGGTTACCCTCCAACCTGCTTGCATACATTGGCCTTGATCAACTAATAGCAGCTCTCCACACTGCTTGATCCTTGGCAGCTTCCCTAGATTGTCAGTATTGTTAATTGTATTGTTTGTCAGATCGTATCGTTTTAGGTGAGGAGAATGTAGCACCAGTCGAGCAGGGCAGTACTCCCAAGGAGGATGGAAAGCTGATGACAGGGAGAGCTGGAGCTCCCATTTCATCAGCCCTCAGGACTTGTTCCTGACCATCCCCCTTTGCTGAACTTTTTCAGTGTCTCAGTAACACAGAGAGTAGACCAGCATGCTCTCCAATACAAGTTTCTCTAACTGTCAACACCAAACTACATACACGCTACTCGTGCCTCGGAGTCCCCAGGGGGGGGGACCATAAATGCCCCCACCATCCGCCCCTCTCCCGGTGACGACTCTTGGAGCTGCCTGGAACCACCGTCTGACTCACTTCTTCTTCATTTCTGTAACATTCACGGCCTTTCCTCTAACTTTCGCTCTGTTGAGCACCACCTCTTCTCCTCTAAACCTCACCTTCTCTTTCTTTCTGAGACTTAGCTGTCTGAGACTACTGACAGCAAACCCTTTTCTGTATCCTCCTACTTTCTCTATTCTCATTTCAAAGCCAAAGGTGGCTGTTGTGTATATGTATGCAACGATCTATCTTGCTCTCGTGTTCCTGAACTTGATTCTTCTGAATTCTCTACTCTCTGGCTTCGGCTCTCCTGTCATTCTCTGACTAAATATATCTGTGCTGTTTACTTATCTCTTAATTCTACCGACTATCAAAAATTCTTTGACTATCTTACTTCTACGATGGAACACATTCTATCCATTTCTCCTTTCTCTGAAATCTCCATTCTAGGAGATTTCATTTCTTACTATATAAAGTTCTTAATAAGTAACACCAGAGTTCCTTTAATCTCATCTGTCCTTTAATAGGTCTGATTTGTATCTACAGTGATTAAAGGCAACTAAGACTGTGATAAAGTAACATTAGAGTTTCTTGTAATTAAGACTCATTTGTATTAATGTTAAATCACAAGTATCCTTTTTAGTGCTTTTCGGTAATTAAATCATAATCAGATCCTCAGTAAATCTGAGATATATAAGGCTGTGACAATGGCATAAGGAAGAATTGACAGCTAAGAATCCTTGTGTATCTGTAGAAAGCTAAATTGCCGTACTTTAGACATTTTCTTCTTTATTCATTTCTCTAATTAGATACAAGCTTGTTAAAATTCCACAAGTGCATATAGAAAGCTAAATTGCCAGTTTCCTACAAATATAGTCAAAAGTTGAGATATTGTGCAACATAGATGAGAATTATCACAAGGAATTGCTCTGTATAAATTTGCATCAGAATATTATCATTTAAAGCAGTGAATATTAAGAGGAATAATCAGTAACCCTCCATATTAATAGAAGTAATTTATGGGTAATTATTCTTGAAGTCCTGTATAGCATAACTGATTGGGAGTCACACTGGGGAGACATAGGGCTATATTCTTATTAACCTCTTCATGTTATGGTGATGTGTACAGTTGCTGCTCACCTAACCAACCTCATTACCAACACTTTTTATCATTAGTAATATCTTTATGGTCTGTTAATATACAAATCTTCTTTGAGTAGCATTTATAGATATGAATCCTTTCTTGAGAGTTATATTTTGTGGTCTGTGCTTACGAACTTAAGATACGAACCTTTTCTGGAGAAGCAGTTATTGATATTTTTGTGGTCAGTGCTTACGACCTTGTATAGAGGTGAGCATTTTTGGAGAAGCCTTAAATATTTTTATAGTCTGTGCTTACGAACTTTACAGATTTGAAAATTTTTGGATGACTTGATACTATTGTGGTCCGTGCTTACGAACATTTTTGAGAAGCATTTATTGATATTTTTGCAGTGGATACACAGTACACTATAGAATTTTAATATCAGTAATACATTACAGTACTACAATAAACTGCATAGAGTACTTACAGAGTCATCAGTGTTTTTAGTAATGATTTTAAATATCTGGCATCACATACAGTATAAGTAAACTTATATTTGGCTTCACCTGTAGTATTAGTGAATTTCAACTTTGATATTTTGAGTAACAGACCAATTTGCAATCCCATTTAAGCTCATTTTGACTTTGCATAATAAACTAATTTGCAATCCCAGTTAAGCTCATTTTGACTGATTTTGCATAATAGACTGATTGATGAAACCAATTTAGCTTATCTCATTTTTCATCTCACCTCATTTTGACTTTGCATAATAGACTAATTCATGATCCCTGTTTAGCTCATTTTGACTTTGATTTTAAGCAAGACTAAAGACAAAAAACTTTGAGCAACAGACCAATTCTTGATGTCAGTTCAGTGCATTTCAACTTTTGAGAGTAACAGACCAATTCTTGATTAGTTAAGTTTGTGTCAGCTTTGACTTATCACACCAGTTCTTGATTTGTTCAGTTCATTTGAGTAACAGACCAATTAATGAGGCCAGTTAAGCTCATTTTTACTTTGACATTGCATAACAGTTCAAATCTTGATCCTAGATAAGCTCATTTCTGCTTTGACAAGTAGCAGTTAAGCTCATATCAACTTTGACTTTGCATAATAGACCAAAGCTTGATCCTAGTTAAGCTTATTTCAACTTTGAGAGTATAACAGACCATTTATTAATTCCAGTCGGGAAGCAACTGTATTTCATTCTTTCTGCCTCCAGACTATTTTATTAACTTTGGTGATACAGTTATTAGTGATGGAGCTTTAAATTTTGTAGTGGTGGAGCTTTGAAGGCTCTATAAACATATTAATTTCTCCCAAAAAATATATTAAAAGTCTGGAAGTGGCAAGAATAATATATAAAATGTCATTGGATTGATGGAGTTAAAATGTAATCAGAAAGGGGGAAGGCAAGCTCTGTAAATGGACAGTTATGGGATGCCTGTGGCAGTCATATAGTATCAGCCTGCATCCTACATTACACATTGTTTTGTAGTGATAGATGTTTAGTACAGTACAGTCTTTTTAATTGCAAAGTAGAGATTTTCATTATTGTATATACTTCAGAAATTAATGTAAGACTTTCATTATGTGCTTGGTTAGTTAACGTATATTGAAGAGGACCAGCAATTTTCATTACGTTTTTCAGAAGTTAACGTACAACAGCACCAGGAATTATTATTGTACATTTAACAGCACACGTATATTGAACAGCACTAGTGATTTTCTTTAAGTACTTCTGTGTAGTATATTAGCATCAGCAGTAGAGAGTACGTTTTTGAGAAGCTAACATATATTTATCGGTAAATTGTGCTTCAGAAATTAATATATTAGTGACAGAGATTTTCATGGTGTTCTTCAGAAATAATCGTAAATGTAATACAAGAGCTTGCCTTCCCCCTCATGGTTACATTCTAACTCCATCAGTCTAATGACATTTTATTTATTCATGCTGACATACTATTTTATTCAGTCAATTAGTCTTTAACCTGCAGGAGTTAAAGGCTTGTCATTACTGAATAAAATAAGTGGTGTTGGCAAGAATCAAAACATGTCACCATATTGAAGAGGTTAATAATGATGAGACAGCTTGTGAAATGCTGTTATTTTGGTGTTGGTCACGGCAGCTTCTGTGAACACTTAACCCCTTCACTACAATGACATCTTTTAGTCTTTCTTGCTATCTCCAGATGATTTTATTTAGCTTAGTGGAGACTTGTCATGCTGAAGGGGTGACACGAACCCCTTCAGTATGGGAGGTCTTCTTTCACAATATCCATAGAATACAATGTATATTCACGGGCCACCCGGGAGCGAAAGAAAACGCGCCAGCTCCTTTGTGATGACGTCACGCTCTCCTCTCTCGTCTCCCGCATCCCAGCTCATACCTAACATTGTTACACAGTAAAATTTTTCTCTTTTTTTTTCCTGTCATATCTTAACATGTGGTTGCATGTCAGAAAAGAGGCAAATAACATACTAATCTCTAGTCAAACTCTTTATCGGTTTTAGTCATACCCTGCTGATGTGAATATAAGCTTTGAAACAGTGTTTAAGCATACTGACTAGAAAATTATCTCATGACATACCTAAAGTTCACTGAACATGAATCTCTGTCTGTCTTTCTGGCAATCAGTCAGTCAGTATATTTTTATATCTATTTATTATCTTATGAAATTACTCATTTTATTTAGTTTTTCTGGATTAAATGATTTTTTTATTCAGTACTTGCATATTAAAAAACATACGACAGCAAACAAAATAAGTGATTTCTTCATCAGGCAGAGAAACAAATTCAGCAATTTGACTGGCTAAATTCTGGACTGTGGCTTTTTCAGGTTGCAGGACTAATAGCCCCATGATGACAAATAAATAACTTTACCATAATTTTTAATTTTTCTAGGAGTTCAAAGCTAGGTTTCATCAATTTTTCATTTCCCCTGGTAGTTGCACCAATCCATGTGTCTTCTTTGTTTGATGCCTTTGAACAGAGGTAGCCATATTGAGGAAATCTGAGCTAGAAAACCACCAAAATATGAACAAAATACCAAAATACACTAGGCCCTCTTCCTCAGTAACTTCTTGTAAAAGAAGTAACTTCTTCCTCAGTAATCTGATTGAGCCGGTGAAGGTTTATATCCCAGGGGTGGTTGGAGTTTTGCCATTCAGGGATGAGTGAGGCTGGCTGGTCACTCTCATCTTAAATGTCATGACCAACTTACCTAGCCCCGGGCTCCTACGTTTCTCTGTGAGGCGACATAGGATTGGATAATGAATGAATGAATGAATCTAGCTACTGCAGTTAAAATTGTACATGGGATTAGTGCTTTCCTTTATTCATCACATTGCTACAGGCCATTTTACATCATTTATAATATATTGTAGTTTTAGCACTGTCCTTCCATTTCATCATGCCCAGAATCACGGTTTATGTTCTTTAATGTATTATGAAAATCTGTCACTTCATACTTTTCTCTTGTAATTATCATGTGTATGCTGTGATGTTATGTTTGTGTTTTTCTGCAGCCATTGTCACAGTCTTAATTGTTAATGGCTATTTTGTTCAGAAAGTAGAAGATTAACTCTGTGGAATGAAGTCTTTGGATCATTCAGTAATGCAGTACTTTACAGTTCTTGACTGAGGCACTGGCATATTGCAGACATCCAGCTTCCTACATACTCTCATCTGGAGCAAGTTGACCCCTTCAGTCCCTCATGTCCTGGGCCAAAGAGAACAACATCATGGTGAGGTAGTCTGCTTGATGTTCATGTATTGTACATAGGGTATTCATTTTACAGTTGAGATAAATTTGATTGGAACACCTTGTGTTAGAAGGAACCTTTTACTAAGTACAGTGCAACACTGCTTCCCTTAGTTACATCACACTTGACAGAGAGGAACATTATTACTCAGTAAAGGAACTGCTCATTGTAATAGGTGTATCAAATTGTTGGCATTGAGGTGTTGCACATTGTTGGATAATGCAGTTACCCTTATTTAGCTCTGCTTTGTTGAAAATTACAGTCACCAAGTTGTAATTTCTGAATGTTTCTGAGTATTATCCTCTCATCTTAAGAGAAGTTAATATGGTTTGTGCTTGTTGGTTTGGTTGGCAACAGTGATAGTGAGTCCTCTGATACAAGTAATTTTTCTGTACAGGTGTTTTGGGGTTTTAATACATTGGTATGTGCATATATATTGCTCTGTACATGGGTGATAGAACTTAAAGAATATCCCCTCCCCTGATTAATCTGAAATAAAGGTGATTTATTGAATTTATGTCTGTGCTAGGTTAGTGTGTAGTTTGAATTTGATTTTCTTGACATAACTGCATTTTGTATACAGTTCACATATTGCTTTATGCATGGATTTTTTTTTCTCTTCCTGTGTAATATTTACACTAGCATATTGTTTCTACGAAAATATAGGTACCCAGTAACATTTGTTGGAGAGAACACTTTAATGAATTGTTGAACATAGAGAATGAAAGTAATGCAAGTATAAGTGGCTGGGGCATGGCTGGGAGGAGGAGGGTTGTGAGAAGAGAGGAAGAAATCAGAAGGATGGAAGTGGTGGAAGCAATGAAGAAAGTTAAAATGGGGAAAGCCCCAGGAATTGATGGAGTGTGTGGTGAAATGCTGAAGTATGAGGGAGAGATAGTAATAGAATGGATGTGGAAGGTATGCAGATTGGCTTGGGAGGAGGGTAGAGTCCCGGAGGATTGAAAGTCGGGTATAATTATTCCTCTGTACCAAGGAAAAGGGGAAAAAGAAGTGTGTGGTAATCATGGGAAAAGTATATGGTAGGATACTTATTGACAGAGTTGGGGAAATAACAGAGGAATTGGTTGGAGAAGAACAGGGAGGTTTTAGGAAGGGAAGAGGTTGTGTAGATCAGATATTCATTCTTAGATCTTTAGTGAAAAAGTTTCTAGAGAAGGGAAAGAAGTTGTATGCAGCCTTTATGGATTTAGAGAAAGCTTATGACAGGGTGGATAGACAAGGATTGTGGAAAGTATTAAGAATATATGGAGTAGATGGGAAGTTGTTGAAGGCAGTGAAGAGTATGTATGAGCGTGCTAAGGCTGCAGAACGTGCGGATAGTGAACTGAGTTAATTTTTCTATCTGATGGTTGGATTGAAACAAGGATGTATCATGTCTCCATGGTTGTCCAATCTGTATGTGGATGGGGTTATAAAAGAGATAAAAGGTAGAGCAGTGAATATTGGAATGGCCCTAGTGAGAGAGAGTAGTGTTTGAAAACTTCCTGTACTGTTGTCTGCAGATGATACTGTGTTGTTGAGTGAAGATGAAGGGGAGCTGCAAGGCTTAGTAGATGAGTTTGGGAGAGTGTGTAAGAAACGGAATCTAAAGGTGAATGTAGGGAAGAGTAAAGTGATGGTCTTCGAGAGAAGTGAAGCCAGTGAGTGTACAGTGAGATTGGATGGGAAGGATATGGAGAATGTGAGTGAATTTAAGTACTTGGGCAGTGTGATGAGTAAGGATGGAAGTCTGGAGGGTGAAGTGCTTGAAAGGGTGCAGCAGGGAAGGAAGGTTGCTAGTTCCTTGAAAGTAGTGATAAGAAACAGGGAAGTGAGCATGGAAGTGAGAAAGTTGTTACATGACAGTATTGTGATACCAACTCAAACATATGGAAGTGAAGCTTGGACCCTATTGGAAGGACAGAAGTCAAGAGTGAGAGCAGTGGAAATGAGTTATTTGAGAGGAGCATGTGGAGTCACATGGAGAGACAGACTAACAAATGAGGAAGTGAAGGAGTGTTGTGGTGTGGTTGTGGATGTGATAGGAAGCATTAGGAGAAACACATTAATGTGGTTTGGCCATGTGGAGAGGATGGAGAGTGAAAGACTGATGAGGAGAGTGTATGTGAGTGAGGTGGAGGGGGCAAGAGGGAGGGGGAGGCCGAGGATGAGATGGAGGGATGGAGTGGAGAGGTATATGAGAGAGGGGGGTGTGAGCTGGGAGCAGGGCAGTGAAATGGCAGGGGACAGAGTGACATGGAGGCGATTTGTTTGTGGCCACCCCGTTCGGGATTGAGGCGTCTGGCAATAGATAGATAGATAGATAGTTCCAAAAATAATATCCCTAACTCCATAGGCAATAATTTAAAGTAGATGTTAGTAATTAGTACAGGTGTTGTTTACATTATGGAAATACGTGGGTCCCGCTACTAGGGTGTACAACCCAATTTCCTTAAAAGGAGTCAGCCAGCATGCATCTTTGGGCTGTCCAAGATCCATAGAATGCTTTATATTGATCTTGGTACAGTACAGGTATACTGTAGGAAACATCCACTACTGGTAATACTAATAGGTGAATGAACACAATAATGTTGTGTATTTAACGTGTTTGGACGCTCAGCCTTGTGGTGGCCGTGGCTTCCATCACAGCCTGATAAAGGACTATCTGCTGCGTCTGTACAGTACCATCTACTGTACCATAATGGGCTTTGGATCACTAACGTAACCCAAAGTACCCCAACTTAACCAAAAATAACCTCATAAGCCCTCTGAGTGGTTGTTATTGAATTGTGGTGCTTAATAATCAGAGAGAAAAATATACTAACATGCCCAAACAATAATACTTTAGTGACAAATGGAAACCTATACCTATACATACTTTTTTTTTTCTACTAAATTTCATTGTGCTAAAAAGACGTGCTCTTTTGTTGTGCATTTATGACATTTCTGCCTGAAACACTGCAGTACATGTTTTTTATCTATCTGTCTGTTGCCAGATGCCTCAATCCCACACGGGGTGGCCACAAGCAAATTGCCTCCATGTCGCTCTCTCCCCCTCCATCTCACTACCCCGCTTCCAACTCACACCCCCTTCTCTCATATACCTCTCCACTCCATCCCTCCAATTTTTAATTGCCCACCCCATGAATGTACTACTTTCCATCAGTACAACCAATTTTGTCTGTAAATTGTGAATGACTTCCAGTATTAATTATGCAGAAATCATTTAGAATTTTTCCAGTTCTAGAAAGTTTAGTTATTAGGATGTAATTGGAAATCTACATAAGTAGCTTATTCATTCCAACCAATTTCAGCCAGAGTGGTTGCTGCTACAGTATATGTACTGGGATCAGCTGGTAACTACTGGTAGCTGCTCTATCTGTTTTTCTTGTCTGTTGTGAGACAACATAGAGCAAAGTAAGTATACATAGATATTGTATTCTGTACATGTGGAGAGGATAGGGGATGATAATTGGGTACAGAGGGTGAGAAGTGTTAATATTGGGGGATGGGTTGGGAGGGGTCGACCGAGAAAGACATGGGACGAGGTCATTAAATGTGACTTAAGGGTTAAGGGACTGAATAGGGAGGCTGCCAGAGATCGAGCAGCATGGAGAGCTGCCATTAGGTGACCAAGGCCGACACATGCAAGCATGTTGGAGCCTTCAAAAACGAAAACGAAAACATGTATATATGAATTTTTGTTTGTGATAACATATTGATAATATGAGCATACTCCAATTTAGCGATCTAATTGGTTAGGTAAAACCCCATCGTTAGGCGGGGTATTGTATATCAGGGTACTTTTAACATGTATTTCAGTGTGGACCATTTACTAGCCTTGGGTCCACCCAGATGAGCCCAAAAACAGGTTTTGAAGACAATCAAAATGGCCTAACAGCTGTCAAAGAAGCTAACCTAAGCCTAACACCTGTAAATAACTCACCTAAACCAACATATATAATCTGAATATCGTCAAATATACGTCTCGAAAAAATCAAGCTCAGTAAACTGTACCCCAAAATGACAGTGTTTACCCCACCTGTGGCTAAAACACATTAATTAAATTAATTAAGGTCTAAAAGCACTTTATAAATCAACCTAAGCACACAGTTTTAGTCTAAAATATCATCAAAATTGGTAAGAAAAATCAAAACCCATTGTTGAACCGGGATTTGGCCAGTGTTAGGAGGGGTATGGTGCAATTCCTATCCCCATCGTTAAGCCAGGGTATTGCATCTAGGGGTATCATATATTGAGGTATTACTGTATACCTTACAGATAATTTGCTGAAAATTTACCCTACAGAGCTTTCAGTCTGGCTAATAACTACCGGGTAGTTAATTTTTATGGCCTTGTAGGAACCCCAGTTGATTCATTCAGTACGACGTCAATACAGTCACTATTGTACTCGTTTTATGATGGGGTTACGTCATACCTTAACAGATAACAGGTTTATCGTAAATTGGGAGATTGAAGCATATTATAAAAGGGGGGTTACATCAGTTCAACTTCCCTAAGTCACCTATCCAAGACTGAAACAAAAATGACAACCCACCATAATTCCTGTGTTGGTCCAAGTTGTCTCCAAGTCCAAAACAAACACTATCACACCAAGACAGGCAGCATTACTCACGTACAATAAATCATTGCAACAACACAACAAACACACTTGCGCAAAGTTGGCCT
>JAGKTI010025885.1:0-13803 GCA_018397915.1 Birgus latro | reverse complement strand
ACTTGTCACTTTCCTCTGCTGGCTAATATTCCTAAGCTGAGAGAGGCTTGGTATGTTTCTCTGCCCACAAATGAATCTCTTTAAAATAGATCCAGGGCAAATAATTATGAAATAAATAGTGGAAAGATGATCAGTTAACATCAATATTATTCCTAACTTCCATTTTTATTTCTTTTAAAAATTTATAACTGATTTACTGGACTTTTTTTTAATTAGGTACATGAAGAGCACTGTAGTATAGGATTATAATATTTCAAATTTAAAAACAAGCTGGATGTATTTATTTAGTGCAATTTCGTATAAATAATTATATATCTAAAGTGATTGTATAGCTACAGTGTACCGTATAGTTCTTGTTGAAGATTATGATAAAATTGATTACAAGGGACTAGCACAATGTAATTATGTTTTGTAAAAGGTAATTTATGTTTCTGGACTTCATAGGGCCATCCACTCATTTGATGTAATGCAACCTTCAGTTGAGAGGAACAGTGTAATAGTATGAGAGAGGAAAGAGTGTGAGTGAGAGAAGTATGACAGCAGAGTGAGGCAATATATTGGAGAGACCGAGAGAAGAATGAGAAAGGGAAGGAAGTGGAGAACATGAAAGAGTGAGACATTTATGTGAGTATAAGGTAGCTCATAGATGCTCTATAGAGGCCATGACTTTAAGATTCTTTTTCTGTTATTCATGGCAAGGTGCTGGGGTTACAATATTCAAAGCCACAAAAATCGCTAGAAATTTCCGTCAAACGTAGACTGCCCCAATATTTAAAGAAAATGTCCAGCAAATCATTAAAAGTCAATGCAAAGTCATTAGAATATTAAAAATTACTAGAATGTTGTCAGATTTATAGCAAGTGCATTATCCAAATATTGCTATACAAACGCTAGATTGTCGCTAAATGCAAAAAATTCCTCAGATAATTGCCAGAAAACTGCCAAGTTCTGCTTAGTCATGGGAAGGTGGACAAAAGGCCAGCTGAGAAGGTTAACAGTTAAGGGCAGAGATATCCTTCAGCATGTAGAGACAGATCTTGTAGTCATGGCCTTCCCTTTAACAAGCAGCCTCGAAAAAAGCTCTGTTGCTGGCTGGTGCCCTATGTAATGCGCGGTCTGTAACACCTGGTTCCATATTAAATGTGAACGCTTCCCAGGTTTATAATTTTATGGTAAGTGATTGCAATATTCAGCTGTGTGAAGACGATTCAGTTGCGACAAATGAAGATGGTACCATGGGTAGACGAGCTGCCTTGAGGGAAGAGCTGGTGAAAGTGACAACATATATTTCTAAGGATATTGATGAGAAGAATTTATAGACTGACAAGACTTCCCCCCCCCCCTTCTGAGACGAAGATGCACTGACTGGTTGGTGATAATTGGCTGAATGCAACATGTCCAGACAACATTTATTAACTCAAATTTCCCCCTCATATGTATGTTGTCAATTAATAATAAAGAGATCATGAAAGTGTTGCATTTAGCCAATCATCACCAACCTGTCAAGTGCATCTTTGCCTTGATAAAAAAAAAATGAGTATAGGTTAGAAGCGAGAGTTCAGGAATGTGAGGATAAAATGTGGTGTTGATAAATGGGTGGAAGAAGCAATATTGGAGGAAAGGGAGAAGCATCATTGGAGGAAAGGGAGAAGCAATATTGGAGGAAAGGGAGAAGCATTATTGGAGGAAAGGGAGAAGCAATATTGGAGGAAAGGGAGAAGCAATATTGGAGGAGAGAGAGAGGGAAAGAGGCAGAGATAACAGTATATAGCCTGAAGGAAAGTTCATCTCAGGACATTCCAGTTTCACTCCTACATTTCCGCACCTCTTACCAGAATAACTTCCTATTTTCAAAGTAGTTCACATTCATTTTTCTTCCTAGATTATGATTTACCTCCTTCTTTTTCCTCATCACTAGTCTCTTTACGTGCCTCTTGCTGTTAATATATTCAGTTCTTATTTCAACTGAACCCCTGTCCTGTAACCACTTTAGCCACTTCTTCCTCTTTTTTCCTCCATTGCTCTCTTAACCTCCTCATCCCACAATACACACACACACCAAAAAACATTGTCAGTGGTGCTGTAAAGGTGTGACATAACTAGATACTGTTTATGTATTTAGAGTACCAGCGTGTAAAGGAAGGATATTCTCTCTCGTCTGGGGAGGAATGGGGAATATAGAAGGAAGGACACCATGAAGGAAGCTCCCAAACAGCTCTTCCTTAGTGATTTATTTTCTGTAGTTACAAGTTAATATCCCTTTGTAGGTTATTTATGCAGAGTATGGCAATCCTGTATTGGAGGGATTTATATGACACAGAAGAGGACGGTAAGGTGTTGTAAGCCAAATAAATCACTTAGGAGAAGGTGTTAGGGAGCTTCCATAGCCACAAGAAAATTGGCCAAGGATTCCTATGCTTCTGATGGGATAGTATTGGATTGGATGCATTATTATTATTTATTTTATTATTATATTATGGAGAATGAGAGTGAATTTAAGTGCTTGGGCAGTGTGATGAGTAAGGATGGAAGTCTGGAGGGTGAAGTGCTCGAAAGGGTACAGCAGGGAAGGAAGGTTGCTGACTCGTTGAAAGCAGTGATAAGAAACAGGGAAGTGAGCATGGAAGTGAAAAAGTTGTTACATGACAGTATTGTGATACCAACTCTGACATATGGAAATGAATACAGTATTGTGATACCAACTCTGACATATGGAAGTGAAGCTTGGACCCTGTTGGAAGGACAGAAGTCAAGAGTGAGAGCAGTGGAAATGAGTTATTTGAGAGGAGCATGTGGAGTCACATGGAGAGACAGACTAACAAATAAGGAAGTGAAGGAGCGTTGTGTTGTGGTTGAGGACGTGATGGGAAGCGTTAGGAGAAACACGTTAAGGTGGTTTGGGCATGTGGAGAGGATGGACAGTGAAAGACTGACGAGGAGAGTGTATGTGAGTGAGATGGAGGGGGCGAGAGGGAGGGGGAGGCCGAGGATGAGATGGAGGGATGGAGTGGAGAGGTATATGAGAGAGGGAGGTGTGAGTTGGGAGCGTGGTAGTGAAATGGCAGGGGACAGAGTGACATGGAGGCGATTTGTTTGTGGCCACCCCGTTTGGGATTGAGGTGTCTGGCAGTAGATAGATAGATAGATTATTTATTTATTTATTTATTTATTTATTTATTTTTTTTTTTTTATTTTTACTTTTTTTGTGATTAAGAGACTTGATTTTGACCCAAGTTGTTGTTATTTATATTTAATGTTTTTATTTATATGTTTATTTTTAGTGTCCGAACCAAGAGCCAGCCATCACACATACCAAGATTGCTTTGTACCTCAGTCAAGATACTCAGAAGACACAGAATCCTTTCAAGATGTCCTCCACCTCCTCCAAGACTCATCCCTCCCTCAAGACTTGCATCATTCTTCCTTGAGATGTCTAGTTCTGCAGTTCTGCCTTGGACTCACCAGGTTCTGAGGACATCAACACTGGTAAGCTGGTGTCTCGTATAGAGGATTCAAAACTGTTTATATATACCTGTGCTTTGCATGATTCTGTTGTTCATATCACATATAAAGGCTCCAACCTGCTTCTGTACATTGGCCTTGATCACCTCATAGCGGCTTTCCACACTGCTTGATCTCTGGCAGCCTCCCTAGATGTCAGTATTGTTCATCATATCATTTATAAAGGCTCCAACCTATCTATCTATCTATTGCTAGATGCCATAATCCCGTAAGGGGTGGCCATTTGACTTTGAGTTATTTGTTTTACGGGGAGGGGCACTAACACTCCACCAACCCACTTGTTGACATGTAGGGAGCACGTATGGTTTCGTTATATGGTTACCCTCCAACCTGCTTGCATACATTGGCCTTGATCAACTAATAGCAGCTCTCCACACTGCTTGATCCTTGGCAGCTTCCCTAGATTGTCAGTATTGTTAATTGTATTGTTTGTCAGATCGTATCGTTTTAGGTGAGGAGAATGTAGCACCAGTCGAGCAGGGCAGTACTCCCAAGGAGGATGGAAAGCTGATGACAGGGAGAGCTGGAGCTCCCATTTCATCAGCCCTCAGGACTTGTTCCTGACCATCCCCCTTTGCTGAACTTTTTCAGTGTCTCAGTAACACAGAGAGTAGACCAGCATGCTCTCCAATACAAGTTTCTCTAACTGTCAACACCAAACTACATACACGCTACTCGTGCCTCGGAGTCCCCAGGGGGGGGGACCATAAATGCCCCCACCATCCGCCCCTCTCCCGGTGACGACTCTTGGAGCTGCCTGGAACCACCGTCTGACTCACTTCTTCTTCATTTCTGTAACATTCACGGCCTTTCCTCTAACTTTCGCTCTGTTGAGCACCACCTCTTCTCCTCTAAACCTCACCTTCTCTTTCTTTCTGAGACTTAGCTGTCTGAGACTACTGACAGCAAACCCTTTTCTGTATCCTCCTACTTTCTCTATTCTCATTTCAAAGCCAAAGGTGGCTGTTGTGTATATGTATGCAACGATCTATCTTGCTCTCGTGTTCCTGAACTTGATTCTTCTGAATTCTCTACTCTCTGGCTTCGGCTCTCCTGTCATTCTCTGACTAAATATATCTGTGCTGTTTACTTATCTCTTAATTCTACCGACTATCAAAAATTCTTTGACTATCTTACTTCTACGATGGAACACATTCTATCCATTTCTCCTTTCTCTGAAATCTCCATTCTAGGAGATTTCATTTCTTACTATATAAAGTTCTTAATAAGTAACACCAGAGTTCCTTTAATCTCATCTGTCCTTTAATAGGTCTGATTTGTATCTACAGTGATTAAAGGCAACTAAGACTGTGATAAAGTAACATTAGAGTTTCTTGTAATTAAGACTCATTTGTATTAATGTTAAATCACAAGTATCCTTTTTAGTGCTTTTCGGTAATTAAATCATAATCAGATCCTCAGTAAATCTGAGATATATAAGGCTGTGACAATGGCATAAGGAAGAATTGACAGCTAAGAATCCTTGTGTATCTGTAGAAAGCTAAATTGCCGTACTTTAGACATTTTCTTCTTTATTCATTTCTCTAATTAGATACAAGCTTGTTAAAATTCCACAAGTGCATATAGAAAGCTAAATTGCCAGTTTCCTACAAATATAGTCAAAAGTTGAGATATTGTGCAACATAGATGAGAATTATCACAAGGAATTGCTCTGTATAAATTTGCATCAGAATATTATCATTTAAAGCAGTGAATATTAAGAGGAATAATCAGTAACCCTCCATATTAATAGAAGTAATTTATGGGTAATTATTCTTGAAGTCCTGTATAGCATAACTGATTGGGAGTCACACTGGGGAGACATAGGGCTATATTCTTATTAACCTCTTCATGTTATGGTGATGTGTACAGTTGCTGCTCACCTAACCAACCTCATTACCAACACTTTTTATGATTAGTAATATCTTTATGGTCTGTTAATATACAAATCTTCTTTGAGTAGCATTTATAGATATGAATCCTTTCTTGAGAGTTATATTTTGTGGTCTGTGCTTACGAACTTAAGATACGAACCTTTTCTGGAGAAGCAGTTATTGATATTTTTGTGGTCAGTGCTTACGACCTTGTATAGAGGTGAGCATTTTTGGAGAAGCCTTAAATATTTTTATAGTCTGTGCTTACGAACTTTACAGATTTGAAAATTTTTGGATGACTTGATACTATTGTGGTCCGTGCTTACGAACATTTTTGAGAAGCATTTATTGATATTTTTGCAGTGGATACACAGTACACTATAGAATTTTAATATCAGTAATACATTACAGTACTACAATAAACTGCATAGAGTACTTACAGAGTCATCAGTGTTTTTAGTAATGATTTTAAATATCTGGCATCACATACAGTATAAGTAAACTTATATTTGGCTTCACCTGTAGTATTAGTGAATTTCAACTTTGATATTTTGAGTAACAGACCAATTTGCAATCCCATTTAAGCTCATTTTGACTTTGCATAATAAACTAATTTGCAATCCCAGTTAAGCTCATTTTGACTGATTTTGCATAATAGACTGATTGATGAAACCAATTTAGCTTATCTCATTTTTCATCTCACCTCATTTTGACTTTGCATAATAGACTAATTCATGATCCCTGTTTAGCTCATTTTGACTTTGATTTTAAGCAAGACTAAAGACAAAAAACTTTGAGCAACAGACCAATTCTTGATGTCAGTTCAGTGCATTTCAACTTTTGAGAGTAACAGACCAATTCTTGATTAGTTAAGTTTGTGTCAGCTTTGACTTATCACACCAGTTCTTGATTTGTTCAGTTCATTTGAGTAACAGACCAATTAATGAGGCCAGTTAAGCTCATTTTTACTTTGACATTGCATAACAGTTCAAATCTTGATCCTAGATAAGCTCATTTCTGCTTTGACAAGTAGCAGTTAAGCTCATATCAACTTTGACTTTGCATAATAGACCAAAGCTTGATCCTAGTTAAGCTTATTTCAACTTTGAGAGTATAACAGACCATTTATTAATTCCAGTCGGGAAGCAACTGTATTTCATTCTTTCTGCCTCCAGACTATTTTATTAACTTTGGTGATACAGTTATTAGTGATGGAGCTTTAAATTTTGTAGTGGTGGAGCTTTGAAGGCTCTATAAACATATTAATTTCTCCCAAAAAATATATTAAAAGTCTGGAAGTGGCAAGAATAATATATAAAATGTCATTGGATTGATGGAGTTAAAATGTAATCAGAAAGGGGGAAGGCAAGCTCTGTAAATGGACAGTTATGGGATGCCTGTGGCAGTCATATAGTATCAGCCTGCATCCTACATTACACATTGTTTTGTAGTGATAGATGTTTAGTACAGTACAGTCTTTTTAATTGCAAAGTAGAGATTTTCATTATTGTATATACTTCAGAAATTAATGTAAGACTTTCATTATGTGCTTGGTTAGTTAACGTATATTGAAGAGGACCAGCAATTTTCATTACGTTTTTCAGAAGTTAACGTACAACAGCACCAGGAATTATTATTGTACATTTAACAGCACACGTATATTGAACAGCACTAGTGATTTTCTTTAAGTACTTCTGTGTAGTATATTAGCATCAGCAGTAGAGAGTACGTTTTTGAGAAGCTAACATATATTTATCGGTAAATTGTGCTTCAGAAATTAATATATTAGTGACAGAGATTTTCATGGTGTTCTTCAGAAATAATCATAAATGTAATACAAGAGCTTGCCTTCCCCCTCATGGTTACATTCTAACTCCATCAGTCTAATGACATTTTATTTATTCATGCTGACATACTATTTTATTCAGTCAATTAGTCTTTAACCTGCAGGAGTTAAAGGCTTGTCATTACTGAATAAAATAAGTGGTGTTGGCAAGAATCAAAACATGTCACCATATTGAAGAGGTTAATAATGATGAGACAGCTTGTGAAATGCTGTTATTTTGGTGTTGGTCACGGCAGCTTCTGTGAACACTTAACCCCTTCACTACAATGACATCTTTTAGTCTTTCTTGCTATCTCCAGATGATTTTATTTAGCTTAGTGGAGACTTGTCATGCTGAAGGGGTGACACGAACCCCTTCAGTATGGGAGGTCTTCTTTCACAATATCCATAGAATACAATGTATATTCACGGGCCACCCGGGAGCGAAAGAAAACGCGCCAGCTCCTTTGTGATGACGTCACGCTCTCCTCTCTCGTCTCCCGCATCCCAGCTCATACCTAACATTGTTACACAGTAAAATTTTTCTCTTTTTTTTTCCTGTCATATCTTAACATGTGGTTGCATGTCAGAAAAGAGGCAAATAACATACTAATCTCTAGTCAAACTCTTTATCGGTTTTAGTCATACCCTGCTCATGTGAATATAAGCTTTGAAACAGTGTTTAAGCATACTGACTAGAAAATTATCTCATGACATACCTAAAGTTCACTGAACATGAATCTCTGTCTGTCTTTCTGGCAATCAGTCAGTCAGTATATTTTTATATCTATTTATTATCTTATGAAATTACTCATTTTATTTAGTTTTTCTGGATTAAATGATTTTTTTATTCAGTACTTGCATATTAAAAAACATACGACAGCAAACAAAATAAGTGATTTCTTCATCAGGCAGAGAAACAAATTCAGCAATTTGACTGGCTAAATTCTGGACTGTGGCTTTTTCAGGTTGCAGGACTAATAGCCCCATGATGACAAATAAATAACTTTACCATAATTTTTAATTTTTCTAGGAGTTCAAAGCTAGGTTTCATCAATTTTTCATTTCCCCTGGTAGTTGCACCAATCCATGTGTCTTCTTTGTTTGATGCCTTTGAACAGAGGTAGCCATATTGAGGAAATCTGAGCTAGAAAACCACCAAAATATGAACAAAATACCAAAATACACTAGGCCCTCTTCCTCAGTAACTTCTTGTAAAAGAAGTAACTTCTTCCTCAGTAATCTGATTGAGCCGGTGAAGGTTTATATCCCAGGGGTGGTTGGAGTTTTGCCATTCAGGGATGAGTGAGGCTGGCTGGTCACTCTCATCTTAAATGTCATGACCAACTTACCTAGCCCCGGGCTCCTACGTTTCTCTGTGAGGCGACATAGGATTGGATAATGAATGAATGAATGAATCTAGCTACTGCAGTTAAAATTGTACATGGGATTAGTGCTTTCCTTTATTCATCACATTGCTACAGGCCATTTTACATCATTTATAATATATTGTAGTTTTAGCACTGTCCTTCCATTTCATCATGCCCAGAATCACGGTTTATGTTCTTTAATGTATTATGAAAATCTGTCACTTCATACTTTTCTCTTGTAATTATCATGTGTATGCTGTGATGTTATGTTTGTGTTTTTCTGCAGCCATTGTCACAGTCTTAATTGTTAATGGCTATTTTGTTCAGAAAGTAGAAGATTAACTCTGTGGAATGAAGTCTTTGGATCATTCAGTAATGCAGTACTTTACAGTTCTTGACTGAGGCACTGGCATATTGCAGACATCCAGCTTCCTACATACTCTCATCTGGAGCAAGTTGACCCCTTCAGTCCCTCATGTCCTGGGCCAAAGAGAACAACATCATGGTGAGGTAGTCTGCTTGATGTTCATGTATTGTACATAGGGTATTCATTTTACAGTTGAGATAAATTTGATTGGAACACCTTGTGTTAGAAGGAACCTTTTACTAAGTACAGTGCAACACTGCTTCCCTTAGTTACATCACACTTGACAGAGAGGAACATTATTACTCAGTAAAGGAACTGCTCATTGTAATAGGTGTATCAAATTGTTGGCATTGAGGTGTTGCACATTGTTGGATAATGCAGTTACCCTTATTTAGCTCTGCTTTGTTGAAAATTACAGTCACCAAGTTGTAATTTCTGAATGTTTCTGAGTATTATCCTCTCATCTTAAGAGAAGTTAATATGGTTTGTGCTTGTTGGTTTGGTTGGCAACAGTGATAGTGAGTCCTCTGATACAAGTAATTTTTCTGTACAGGTGTTTTGGGGTTTTAATACATTGGTATGTGCATATATATTGCTCTGTACATGGGTGATAGAACTTAAAGAATATCCCCTCCCCTGATTAATCTGAAATAAAGGTGATTTATTGAATTTATGTCTGTGCTAGGTTAGTGTGTAGTTTGAATTTGATTTTCTTGACATAACTGCATTTTGTATACAGTTCACATATTGCTTTATGCATGGATTTTTTTTTCTCTTCCTGTGTAATATTTACACTAGCATATTGTTTCTACGAAAATATAGGTACCCAGTAACATTTGTTGGAGAGAACACTTTAATGAATTGTTGAACATAGAGAATGAAAGTAATGCAAGTATAAGTGGCTGGGGCATGGCTGGGAGGAGGAGGGTTGTGAGAAGAGAGGAAGAAATCAGAAGGATGGAAGTGGTGGAAGCAATGAAGAAAGTTAAAATGGGGAAAGCCCCAGGAATTGATGGAGTGTGTGGTGAAATGCTGAAGTATGAGGGAGAGATAGTAATAGAATGGATGTGGAAGGTATGCAGATTGGCTTGGGAGGAGGGTAGAGTCCCGGAGGATTGAAAGTCGGGTATAATTATTCCTCTGTACCAAGGAAAAGGGGAAAAAGAAGTGTGTGGTAATCATGGGAAAAGTATATGGTAGGATACTTATTGACAGAGTTGGGGAAATAACAGAGGAATTGGTTGGAGAAGAACAGGGAGGTTTTAGGAAGGGAAGAGGTTGTGTAGATCAGATATTCATTCTTAGATCTTTAGTGAAAAAGTTTCTAGAGAAGGGAAAGAAGTTGTATGCAGCCTTTATGGATTTAGAGAAAGCTTATGACAGGGTGGATAGACAAGGATTGTGGAAAGTATTAAGAATATATGGAGTAGATGGGAAGTTGTTGAAGGCAGTGAAGAGTATGTATGAGCGTGCTAAGGCTGCAGAACGTGCGGATAGTGAACTGAGTTAATTTTTCTATCTGATGGTTGGATTGAAACAAGGATGTATCATGTCTCCATGGTTGTCCAATCTGTATGTGGATGGGGTTATAAAAGAGATAAAAGGTAGAGCAGTGAATATTGGAATGGCCCTAGTGAGAGAGAGTAGTGTTTGAAAACTTCCTGTACTGTTGTCTGCAGATGATACTGTGTTGTTGAGTGAAGAGGAAGGGGAGCTGCAAGGCTTAGTAGATGAGTTTGGGAGAGTGTGTAAGAAACGGAATCTAAAGGTGAATGTAGGGAAGAGTAAAGTGATGGTCTTCGAGAGAAGTGAAGCCAGTGAGTGTACAGTGAGATTGGATGGGAAGGATATGGAGAATGTGAGTGAATTTAAGTACTTGGGCAGTGTGATGAGTAAGGATGGAAGTCTGGAGGGTGAAGTGCTTGAAAGGGTGCAGCAGGGAAGGAAGGTTGCTAGTTCCTTGAAAGTAGTGATAAGAAACAGGGAAGTGAGCATGGAAGTGAGAAAGTTGTTACATGACAGTATTGTGATACCAACTCAAACATATGGAAGTGAAGCTTGGACCCTATTGGAAGGACAGAAGTCAAGAGTGAGAGCAGTGGAAATGAGTTATTTGAGAGGAGCATGTGGAGTCACATGGAGAGACAGACTAACAAATGAGGAAGTGAAGGAGTGTTGTGGTGTGGTTGTGGATGTGATAGGAAGCATTAGGAGAAACACATTAATGTGGTTTGGCCATGTGGAGAGGATGGAGAGTGAAAGACTGATGAGGAGAGTGTATGTGAGTGAGGTGGAGGGGGCAAGAGGGAGGGGGAGGCCGAGGATGAGATGGAGGGATGGAGTGGAGAGGTATATGAGAGAGGGGGGTGTGAGCTGGGAGCAGGGCAGTGAAATGGCAGGGGACAGAGTGACATGGAGGCGATTTGTTTGTGGCCACCCCGTTCGGGATTGAGGCGTCTGGCAATAGATAGATAGATAGATAGTTCCAAAAATAATATCCCTAACTCCATAGGCAATAATTTAAAGTAGATGTTAGTAATTAGTACAGGTGTTGTTTACATTATGGAAATACGTGGGTCCCGCTACTAGGGTGTACAACCCAATTTCCTTAAAAGGAGTCAGCCAGCATGCATCTTTGGGCTGTCCAAGATCCATAGAATGCTTTATATTGATCTTGGTACAGTACAGGTATACTGTAGGAAACATCCACTACTGGTAATACTAATAGGTGAATGAACACAATAATGTTGTGTATTTAACGTGTTTGGACGCTCAGCCTTGTGGTGGCCGTGGCTTCCATCACAGCCTGATAAAGGACTATCTGCTGCGTCTGTACAGTACCATCTACTGTACCATAATGGGCTTTGGATCACTAACGTAACCCAAAGTACCCCAACTTAACCAAAAATAACCTCATAAGCCCTCTGAGTGGTTGTTATTGAATTGTGGTGCTTAATAATCAGAGAGAAAAATATACTAACATGCCCAAACAATAATACTTTAGTGACAAATGGAAACCTATACCTATACATACTTTTTTTTTTCTACTAAATTTCATTGTGCTAAAAAGACGTGCTCTTTTGTTGTGCATTTATGACATTTCTGCCTGAAACACTGCAGTACATGTTTTTTATCTATCTGTCTGTTGCCAGATGCCTCAATCCCACACGGGGTGGCCACAAGCAAATTGCCTCCATGTCGCTCTCTCCCCCTCCATCTCACTACCCCGCTTCCAACTCACACCCCCTTCTCTCATATACCTCTCCACTCCATCCCTCCAATTTTTAATTGCCCACCCCATGAATGTACTACTTTCCATCAGTACAACCAATTTTGTCTGTAAATTGTGAATGACTTCCAGTATTAATTATGCAGAAATCATTTAGAATTTTTCCAGTTCTAGAAAGTTTAGTTATTAGGATGTAATTGGAAATCTACATAAGTAGCTTATTCATTCCAACCAATTTCAGCCAGAGTGGTTGCTGCTACAGTATATGTACTGGGATCAGCTGGTAACTACTGGTAGCTGCTCTATCTGTTTTTCTTGTCTGTTGTGAGACAACATAGAGCAAAGTAAGTATACATAGATATTGTATTCTGTACATGTGGAGAGGATGGGGGATGATAATTGGGTACAGAGGGTGAGAAGTGTTAATATTGGGGGATGGGTTGGGAGGGGTCGACCGAGAAAGACATGGGACGAGGTCATTAAATGTGACTTAAGGGTTAAGGGACTGAATAGGGAGGCTGCCAGAGATCGAGCAGCATGGAGAGCTGCCATTAGGTGACCAAGGCCGACACATGCAAGCATGTTGGAGCCTTCAAAAACGAAAACGAAAACATGTATATATGAATTTTTGTTTGTGATAACATATTGATAATATGAGCATACTCCAATTTAGCGATCTAATTGGTTAGGTAAAACCCCATCGTTAGGCGGGGTATTGTATATCAGGGTACTTTTAACATGTATTTCAGTGTGGACCATTTACTAGCCTTGGGTCCACCCAGATGAGCCCAAAAACAGGTTTTGAAGACAATCAAAATGGCCTAACAGCTGTCAAAGAAGCTAACCTAAGCCTAACACCTGTAAATAACTCACCTAAACCAACATATATAATCTGAATATCGTCAAATATACGTCTCGAAAAAATCAAGCTCAGTAAACTGTACCCCAAAATGACAGTGTTTACCCCACCTGTGGCTAAAACACATTAATTAAATTAATTAAGGTCTAAAAGCACTTTATAAATCAACCTAAGCACACAGTTTTAGTCTAAAATATCATCAAAATTGGTAAGAAAAATCAAAACCCATTGTTGAACCGGGATTTGGCCAGTGTTAGGAGGGGTATGGTGCAATTCCTATCCCCATCGTTAAGCCAGGGTATTGCATCTAGGGGTATCATATATTGAGGTATTACTGTATACCTTACAGATAATTTGCTGAAAATTTACCCTACAGAGCTTTCAGTCTGGCTAATAACTACCGGGTAGTTAATTTTTATGGCCTTGTAGGAACCCCAGTTGATTCATTCAGTACGACGTCAATACAGTCACTATTGTACTCGTTTTATGATGGGGTTACGTCATACCTTAACAGATAACAGGTTTATCGTAAATTGGGAGATTGAAGCATATTATAAAAGGGGGGTTACATCAGTTCAACTTCCCTAAGTCACCTATCCAAGACTGAAACAAAAATGACAACCCACCATAATTCCTGTGTTGGTCCAAGTTGTCTCCAAGTCCAAAACAAACACTATCACACCAAGACAGGCAGCATTACTCACGTACAGTAAATCATTGCAACAACACAACAAACACACTTGCGCAAAGTTGGCCT
>JAGKTI010025884.1:0-13803 GCA_018397915.1 Birgus latro | reverse complement strand
AAGGATAACAAGAAGTCGACTGACACGTAAAGAGAGCTGGCACCATAGATTTTTAAGAACAAATAGATTGAAGCTTTGCGAGGATCACCGAGACAATATAAAATCTTCGATTTTTTTTTTTTACTCCATCTGCAGTTTAAAATTACGTCGAGCCTAGTGGCGTAAAAAATTCAATATCAAGGTTTCTGTTACACCAAAAACCACATTTTCTTAGATAAAATCTTTCAATACTCTGATTCTTCTTGAGATGGAGTTGTGGATTATTAACTTCTGATTTGTCGATTTTTTTTTTCCCCTTCGCCGTGACTTGAAGGACAAGAATTGCAAATTTTGAAATAGTTCCGGCTGATAGAGTCCGTTTTGGAGGTAGGTCCATTCTCTTTTAATCTAATGATGACTGAATAATCTTATTTCTCGGCGAAAACGCTGAATATGAAACTTCCTCAAGTGTTCTCAAGGCTGATTATAAAACATTATTTTATATTCAGAACTTAGAAGACACTTGTGAGGGTGAAAATGCCACTTTTTTGAAGGATAACAAGAAGTCGACTGACACGTAAAGAGAGCTGCCACCTTAGGTTTAAAGAACATAAACCTTGAAACTTTGTGAGGATCACTGAAACAATTTAAAAACGATTATTTTTTCTCCAGAAGCAGTTTAGATTTACGTCGAGCCTCGTGGCTGTAAAAAAAAAAAAATCACAATCTCAATGTTTCTGTTGCACCAAAAACCACATTTCCTTAGGTAAAATCTTTCAAGACGGTGATTCCTCTTGAGACGGAGTTCTGGATTATTAACTTCTGATTTGTCGATTTTTCTATTTTTCCCTTCGCCGTGACTTTAAGGACAAATTGTGAAATATTTCCGGCTAATAGCATCAGTATTGGAGGTAGGTCCATTATCTTTTAATCGAATGATTGCTGAATAAGCGTATTTCTCGGCGAAAACGCTGAATATGAAACATCCTCAAGTGTTCTCAAAGTTGATTGCGAAACACATTATATTATATTCAGAACTAAGAAAACACTTTTGAGGGTGAAAATGTCACATTTAAGAAGGATAACAAGATGTCGACTGACATGTTAAAAGAAATGGCATCTTAGTTTTTAAGAACAAATATCTTGAAACATTTTGAGGATCACCAAGACATTTTAAAATCTTCAAGATTTTTTTTTTTACTCCTTCAGCAGTTTAAAATTACGTCGAGCCTAGTGGGGTAAAAAAAAAAATCAATATCAAGGTTTCTGTTACACCAGAAACCACATTTCCTTTGGTAAAATCTTTCAATACTGTCACTCCTTTTGATACGGAATTCTGGATTATTAACTTCTTTGTCGATTTTTTTCCCCTTAGTCGTGACTTCAATGACAAGAAGTAGTGCAAATTGTGAAATAGTTCGGGCTCATAGCATCCGTTTTGGAGGTAGGTCCATTCTCTTTTAATCTAATGATGGCTGAATTAGCGTATTTCTCGGCGAAAACGCTGAATATGCAACATCCTCAAGTCTTCTCAAAGTTGATTGTAAAACACATATTATATTCAGATTTAAGATGACGCTTTTGAGGGTGAAAATTCATATTTATGATGGATAACAAGATGTCGATTGACACGTAAGATCTTGCACCTTAGGCTTTTAAGAACAAGTAGCTTGAATCATTGTGAGGATCACCGAAACAATTTAAAAAATTCGATCTTTTTTCTCCAGAAGCAGTTTAAAATTACATCGAGCCTCGTGGCGGTAAAAAAAAAAAAAAAACTATTTCACAATATAAAGGATTCTGTTACACCAAAAATCACAGTTCCGTAGGAAAAATCTTTCAATACTGTGATTGCTCTTGAGACGGAATTATGGATGATTAATTTCTGAGTTGTCATTTTTTTTTCTCCTCCGTAACTTCAAGGACAAGAAGTAGTACAAATTGTGAAATATTTCAGGCTGATAGCATCCGTTTTGGATGTAGGTCCATTCTCTTTTAATTTAATGCTGGCTGAATGAGCGTATTACTCGGCGAAAACGCTGAATATGCAACTTACTCATTTGTTCTCAAAGATGATAGAAAAACACATTATATTATATTAAGAACTAAGAAACTTTTGAGTGTGAAAATGTCACATTTATGAAGGATAACAAGAAGTCGACTGACCCGTCAAAAGAGCTGGCTCCTTAGGTTTTTAAGAACAAATAGCTTGAAACATTGTGAGGATCACCTAAACAGTTTAAAAACCTCATTTTTTTTTTTTTTACTCCAGAAGAAGCGGTTCAAAATTACGTCGAGCCTGGTGGCGGTAAAAAAAAAAAAAACGAACATTTTCACAATCTCAAGGTTTCTGTTACACCAAAAACCACATTTCCTTATGTAAAACCTTTCAATACTGTGATTGCTCTTGAGACAGAATTATGGAATAATAACTTTTGATTTGTTGATTTTTCTATCTTTCCATTCGCCGTGACTTGAAGGACAAGAACTGCAAATTTTGAAATAGTTCCGGCCGATAGAATCCAATTTGGAGGTAAGTCCATTCTCTTTTAATCTAATGATGGCTGAATAAGCGTATTTCTCGGCGAAAACGCTGAATATGAAACTTAATGAAGTGTTCTCACTTTATTGTAAAACACATTATATTATATTCAGAGCTTAGAAGACACTTGTGAGGGTGAAAAAGTCAAATTTATGAAGGATAACAAGAAGTCGACTGACACGTAAAGAGAGCTGGCACCTTAGGTATAAAGAACAAATACCTTGACACTTTGTGAGGATCACCGAAAAAATTTAAAATCTTCGATTTTTCTTTCTCCCGCAATTTAAAATTTCGTCGAGTCTCGTGGCTGTAAAAAAAAAAAAAAAAAAAAAAATATAGCAAGGTTTCTGTTGCACCAAAAACCACATTTCGTTTGGTAAAATCTTTCCAATACTGTGATTCCTCTTGAGAATAAGTTCTGGATTAATAACTTCTAATTTGTCGATTTTTATTTTTTTTCCCTTCGCCGTGACTTCAAGGACAAGAAGTTGTGCAAATTGTGAAATAGCTCCGTCTGATAGCATCCATTTTGGAAGTAGGTCCATTCTCTTTTAATCTAATGATGGTTGAATAAGCGTATATCTCTGCGAAAACGCTGAATATGAAACTTCCTCAAGTGTTCTCGGTTGATTATAAAATACATTATATTATATTCAGAACTAAGAAGACATTTGTGAGGGTGAAATTGTCACAATTATGAAGGATAACAAGAAGTCGACTGACACGTTAAGAGAGCTGGCAACATAGGTTTTTAAGAACAAATAGATTGAAACTTTGTTTAAAGTTACGTCGAGGCTCGATGCGATTAAAAAAAAACATTTTCACAATATCAAGGTTTCTGTTGCACGAAAAACCACATTTTCTTAGGTAAAATCTTTTAATACTGTGATTCTTCTTGAGTCGAAGTTCTGGATTATTAATTTCTGATTTGTCGATATTTTTTTTTTCTCTATTAGCCGTGACTTCAAGGACAAAAAGTTGTGCAAATTGTGAAATAGTTCCGGTTGATAACATCCGTTTTGGAGGTAAGTTCAATCTCTTTTAATCTAATGATGGCTGAATAAGCGTATTTCTCGGCGAAAACGCTGAATATGCAACTTACTCATGTGTTCTCAAAGATGATTGAAAAACACATTATATTATATTCAGAACTAAGAAACTTTTGAGGGTGAAAATGTCACATTTATGAAGGATAACAAGAAGTCGACTGACCCGTAAAGAGAGCTGGCACCTTAGGTTTTTAAGAACAAATTGCATGAAACATTGTGAGGATCACCTAAACAATTTAAAAACCTCATGTTTTTTTTTTTCACTCCAGAAGAAGCAATTTAGAATTACGTCGTGCCTCGTGGCGGTAAAAAAAAAAAGAAAAAAAAAAGAATATTTTCACAATATCAAGGTTTCTGTTACACCAAAAACCACATTTCCTTAGGTAAACCCTTTCAATACTGTGATTGCTCTTGAGACGGAATTCTGGATTATTAACTTCTGATTTGTTGATTTTTCTTTTTTTCCATCCGCCGTGACTTGAAGGACAAGAAGAAGTGCAAATTGTGAAATAGTTCCGGCTGATAGACTCCGTTTTGGAGGTAGGTCCATTCTCTTTTAATCTAATGATAGCTGAATAAGCGTATTTCTCGGCGAAAACGCTGAATATTCAACTTCCGCAAGTAAAATCAAAGTTGATTATAAAACACATTATATTATATTCAGAACTTAGAAGACACTTGTGAGGGTGAAAAAGTCACATTTATGAAGGATAACAAGAGTCGACTGACACGTATAAGGACCTTCACCTTTGGTTTAAAGAACAAGTACCTTGAAGGTTTTTGAGGATCACTGAAACAATTTAAAATCTTCGATCTATTTTTCTCCAGAAGCAGTTTAAAATTACGTCGTACTTCGTGGGTGGAAAACAAAAATTAATATCAAGGTTTCTGTTGCACAAGAAAAACATATTTCCTTAGGTAAAATCTTTAAATACTGTGATTCCTCTTGAGACGGAGTTCTGGATTATTAACTTCTGATTTGTCGATTTTTCTTTTGTTTTTCCTTCGGCGTAACTTCAAGGACAAGAATTAGTGCAAATTGTGAAATAGTCCCGGCTGATAGCATCAGTTTTGAAGGTAGGCCCATTTTTTTTTTTATTTAATGATGTATGAATAAGCGTATTTTTCGGCGAAAACGCTGAATATAAAACTTCCTCGTGTTCTGAAAGATGATTGTAGAACACATTTTATTATATTCAGAACTAAGAAGACACTTGTGAGGGTGAAAATGTCACATTTATGAAGGATAACAAGAAGTCGACTGACACGTAAAGAGAGCTGGCACAGGTTTTTAAGAACAAATACATTGAAACTTTGTGAGATTCACCTAAACAATTTCAAATCGATTTTTTTTTCTCCAAAAGCAGTTTAAAATTACGTCGAGCCTCGTGGCGTAATTTTTTTTTTTTTCACAATATGAATTTTTTAGTTGCACCAAAAACCACATTTTCTTAGGTAAAATCTTTCAATACTGTGATTCCTCTTGAGACTGAATTGTGGATTATTAACTTTTGAATTGTAGATTTTTTTCCCACCCTTAGCCGTGACTTCAAGGACAAGAAGTAGTGCAAATTGTGAAATAGCTCCGGTTGATAACATCCGTTTTGGAAGTAAATCCAATCTCTTTTAATCTAATGATAGCTGAATAAGCGTATTTCTCGGCGAAAACGCTGAATATGCAACTTACTCATGCATTCTCAGAGATGATTGAAAAATACATTATATTCAGAACTAAGAATCTTTTGAGGGTGAAAATGTTACATTTATGAAGCACAAGAAGTAGTTGACTGACCCGTAAAGAGAGCTGGCACCTTAGGTTTTTAAGAAGAAATAGCTTGAATCATTGTGAGGATCACCTAAACAATTTAAAAACCTCATTATTATTTTTTTTTACTCAAGAAGAAGAAGTATTTAAAAAAAACGTAAACCCTGGGGGCGAAAAAAAAAAAAAAAAACGAATATTTTCACAATATCAAGATATCTGTTACACCAAAAACCACATTTCGTTTGGTAAAACCTTTCAATACTGTGATTGCTCTTGAGACGGAATTCTGGATTATTAACTTCTGATTTGTTGATTTTTCTTTTTTTCCATTCGCCGTGACTTGAAAGACAAGAAGTAGTGCAAATTGTGAAATAGTTCTGGCTGTAAGAATCCGTTTTGTAGGTAGGTCTATTCTCTTTAAATCTACTGATGGCTAAGTAAGCGTATTTCTCGGCGAATACGTTGAATATGAAACTTCCTCAAGTGTTCTCAAAGTTGATTGTAAAACACATTATATTATATTCAGAACTTAGAAGACACTTGTGAGGGTGAAAATGTCACATTTATGTTGGATACCAAGAAGTCGACTGACACGTAAAGAGAGCTTTCACCTTAGGTTTAAAGAGCAAATAACTTGAAACTTTGTGAGGATCACCGAAACAATTTAAAAAAATAGATTATTTTTTTCCAGAAGCAGTTTAAAATTACGTCGAGCCTCGTGGCGGTAAAAAAAAAAAAATCACAATATAAAGGTTTCTGTTACACGAAAAATCACAATTCCGTAGGAAAAATCTTTCAATACTTTGATTCCCCTTGAGACGGAGTTCTGGATTATTAATTTCTGATTTGTCAATTTTTTTTCTCTACTCCGTAACTTCAAGGACAAGAAGTAGTAAAAATTGTGAAATAGTTCAGGCTGATAGCGACCATTTTGGATGTAGGTCCATTCTCTTTTAATCTAATGATGGCTGAATAAGCGTATTTCTCGTCGAAAACGCTGAATATGCAACTTTCTCATTTTTTCTCAAAGATGATTGAAAAACACATTATATTATATTCAAAATTAAGAAACTTTTGAGGGTGAAAATGTCACATTTATGAAGGATAACAAGAAGTAGACTGACCCGTAAAGAGAGCTGGCACCTTAGGTTTTTAAGAACAAATATCTTGAATCATTGTGAGGATCACCTAAACAATTTAAAAGCGTCATTATTATTTCTTTTACTCCAGAAGAAGCAGTTTAAAATTACGTCGAGAATCGTGGCGGAAAAAAAAAAAAACGAACATTTTCACAATATCAAGGTTTCTCTTACACCAAAAACCACATATCCTTAGGTAAAACCTTTCAATGCTGTGATTGCTCTTGAGACGGAATTCTTTATTAATAACTTCTGATTAGTCGATTTTTTCTTTCAATTTGCCGTGACTTGGAGGACAAGAATTGCAAATTTTGAAATAGTTCCGGCTGCGAGAATCCGTTTTGGAGGTAGGTCCATTCTCTTTTAATCTAATGATGGCTAAATAAGCGTATTTCCCGGCGAATTCGTTGAATATGAAACTTCCTCAAGTGTTCTCAAAGTTGATTGTAAAAGACATTATATTATATTCAGAACTTAGAAGACACTTGTGAGGGTGAAAATGTCACATTTATGATGGATAACAAGAAGTCGACTGACACGTAAAAAGAGCTGGCACCTTAGGTTTTTAAGAACAAATAGATTGAATCTTTGTGAGGATCACCGAAACAATTTAAAATCTTCGATTTTTTTTTTCTCCTGAAGCAGTTTGATATTACGTCGAGCCTCTTGGCGGTAAAAAAAAAAAAATCACAATATGAAGGTTTCTGTTGCACCAAAAACCACATTTTCTTAGGTAAAATCTTTCAATACTGTGATTCCTCTTGAGACGGAATTGTGGATTATTAACTTCTTAATTGTCGATTTCCCCCCCCCCCACCTTAGCTGTGACTTCAAGGACAAGAAGAAGTTCATATTGTGAAATAGTTTCGGTTGATAACATCCGTTTTGGAGGTAAATCCAATCTCTTTTAATCTAATGATAGCTGAATAAGCGTATTTCTCGGCGAGAACGCTGAATATGTAACTTAGTCATGTGTTCTCAAATATGATTGAAAAATACATTATATTATGTTCAGATCTAAGAAACATTTGAGGGTGAAAATGTTACATTTATGAAGGATAACTAGAGGTCGACTGACCCGTAAAGAGAGCTGGCACCTTAGGTTTTTAAGAACAAATAGCTTGAAACATTCTGATGATCACCTAAACAATTTAAAAACCTTATTATTTTTTTTTTAAATCCAAAAGCAATTTAAAATTACGTCGAACATCGTGGCGGGAAAAAAAAAAAAAAAAAAAAAATCACAATATCAAGGATTCTGTTACACCTAAAACCAACTTTCCTTATGCAAAACCTTTCAGTACTATGATTGGTCTTGAGCCGGAACTCTGGATTATTAACTTCTGATTTGTTTTTTTGTTTTTTCCCATTCGCCGTGACTTGAAGGACAAGAAGTAGTGCAAATTGTGAAAGAGTTCCGGCTGTAAGAATCCGTTTTGGAGGTAGGTCTATTCTCTTTTAATCAAATGATGGCTAAATAAGAGTATTTCTTGGCGAATATGTTGAATATGAAACTTCCTGAAGTATTCTTAAAGTTGATTGTAAAGCACATTATATTATATTCAGAACTTAGAAGACACTTGTGAGGGTGAAAATGTCACATTTATGAAGGATAACATGTAGTCGACTGACACGTAAAGAGAGCTGGCACCTTAGGTTTAAAGAACAAATACCTTGAAACTTTATGAGGATCACCGAAACAATTTAAAATCTTCGATTTTTTTCTCCAGAAGCAGTTTAAAATTACGTCGACCCTCGTGGCTGCAAAAAAATCACATTTCCTTAGGTAAAATCTTTCAATACTGTGATTCCTCTTGAGACGGAGTTCTGGATTATTAACTTCTGATTTGTCGATTTTTCCTTGTTTCCCTTCGCCGTGAGTTCAAGGACAAGAAGTAGTGCAAATTGTGAAATAGTACCGGCTGGAAGGATCTGTTTTGGAGGTAGGTCAATTTTTTTTTAATTTAATGATGGCTGAATAAGCGTATTTCTCGGCGAAAACCTTGAATATGAAACTTCCTCAAGTGTTGTCAAAGTTGACTGTAAAACACATTATATTATAATCAGAACTAAGAGGTTGAAAATGTCACATTTATGAAGGATAACAAGAACTCGACTGACACGTAAAGAGAGCTGGCACAGGTTTTTAAGAACAAATACATTCATACTTTGTGAGGATCACCGAAACAATTTAAAATCGGTATTTTTTTTGTCCAGAAGCAGTTTAAAATTATGTCGAGCCTCGTGGCGGAAAAAAAAAAAAAAAAACGAACATTTTCACAATATGAAAGTTTTTGTTGCACCAAAAAACACATTTCCTTAGGTAAAATCTTTCAATACTGTGATTCCTATTGAGACGGAATTGTGGATTATTAACTTCTGAATTGTCGATTTTTTTCTGCCTTAGCCCTGACTTCAAAGACAAGAAGTAGTGCAAACTGTGAAATAGCTCCGGTTGATAACATCCGTTTTGGAGGTAAATCCAATCTCTTTTAATATAATGATAGCTGAATAAGCGTATTTCTCGGCGAAAACGCTGAATATGCAACTTACTCATGTGTTCTCAGAGATGATTGAAAAACACATTATATTATATTCAGAACTAAGAAACTTTTGAGGGTGAAAATGTCACATTTATGAAGGAAAATAAGAAGTCGACTGACCCGTAAAGAGAGCTGGCACCTTAGGTTTTTAAGAACAAATAGATTGAAGCATTGTGAGGACCACCTAAACAACTTAAAAACCATTTTTTTTTTTTACTTCAGAAAGAAGCAGTTTAAAATTACGTCGAACCACGTGGCGGCAAAAAAAGAAAAAAAAAACGAACATTTTCACAATAGCAAGAATTCTGTTACACCAAAAACCACATTTTCTTTGGTAAAACCTTTCAATACTATGATTGCTCTTGAGACGGAATTCTAGATTATTAACTTCTGATTTGTTGATTTTTCTTTTTTTTTCCATTCGCCGTGACTTGAAGGGCAAGAAGTAGTGCAAATTGTGAAATAGTTCCGGCCGATAGAATCCATTTTGGAGGTTGGGGCATTCTCTTTTAATCTACTGATGGCTAAATAAGCATATTTCTCGGCGAATACGTTGAATATGAAACTTCCTCATGTGTTCTCAAAGTTGATTGTAAAACACATTATATTATATTCAGAATTTAGAAGACACTTGTGAGGGTGAAAATGTCACATTTATGATGGATAACAAGAAGTCGACTGACACGTAAAGAGACCTGGCACCTCAGGTTTAAAGAAGAAATACCTTGAAGCTTTGTGAGGATCACCGAAACAATTTTAAAAATTCTATTTTTTTTTTTTCCAGAAGCCGTTCAAAATTACTTCGAGCCTCGTGGCGGTAAAAAAAAAAAAAAAAATACACACAGTATAGAGGTTTCTGTTACACCAAAAATCACAATTCCGTAGGAAAAATCTTTCAATTCTGTGACTCCCCTTGAGACGGAATTATGGATTATTAATTTCTGATTAGTCAATTTTTTTTTCTCTACTCCGTAACTTCAAGGACAAGAAGTAGTACAAATTATGAAATAGTTCAGGCTGATAGCGACCATTTTGGATGTAGGTCCATTCTCTTTTACTCTAATGATGGCTGAATATGCGTATTTCTCGTCGAAAACGCTGAATATGCAACTTACTCATGTGTTCTCAAAGATGATTGAAAAACACATTATATTATATTCAAAACTAAGAAACTTTTGAGGGTGAAAATGTCACATTTATGAAGGATAACAAGAAGTAGACTGACCCGTAAAGAGAGCAGGCACCTTAGGATTTTAAGAACAAATTGCTTGTAACATTGTGAGGATCACCTAAACTATTTAAAAACCTCATTTTTATTTTATTTTTTTACTCCAGAAGAAGCAGTTTAAAATTACATCGAGCCTCATGGCGGTAAAAAAAAAAAAAAAAAACGAACATTTTCACAATAACAAGGCTTCTGTTACACCAAAAACCATATTTCCTTAGGTAAAACCAACCAATACTGTGATTGCTCTTGAGACGGAATTCTTTGTTAATAACTTCTGATTTGTCGATTTTTTTCTTTCAATTCGCCATGACTTGAAGGACACGAATTGCAAATTTTGAAATAGCTACGGCTGCTAGAAACCGTTTTGGAGGTAGGTGCATTCTCTTTTAATCTATTGATGCCTGAGTAAGCGTATTTCTCGGCGAAAACACTGAATATGAAACTTCCTCAAGTGTTCTCAAAGTTGATTATAAAACACATTATATTATATTCCGAACTTAGAAGACACTTGTGAAGGTGAAAAAGTCACATTTATGAATGATAACAAGAAGTCGATTGACACGTAAAGGGACTTGACATCCTAGGTTTAAAGAGCAAATACCTTGAAACTTTGTGAGGATCACTGAAACATTTTAAAATCTTCGATTTATTTTGGTCCAGAAGCAGTTTAAAATTAGGTCGAGCCTCGTGGCTTTAAAAAAAAAAAAAATATCAAGGTTTCTGTTGCACAAGAAAACACATTTCCTTAGGTAAAATCTTTAAATACTGTGATTCCTCTTGAGACGGAGTTCTGGATTATTAACTTGTGATTTGTCTATTTTTCTTTTTTTTCCTCCGGCGGAACTTCAAGGACAAGAAGTAGTGCAAATTGTGAAATAGTTCCGGCTGATAGCATCAGTTTTGGAGGTATGTCTATTTTTTTTTTATTTAATGATGTATGAATAAGCGTATTTCTCGGCGAGAACGCTGAATATGAAACTTCCTCGTGTTCTCAAAGTTGATTGTAAAACACATTATAGAACTAAAAAGACACTTGTGAGGGTGAAAATGTCACATTTATGAAGGATAACAAGAAGTCGACTGACACGTAAAGAGAGCTGGCACCTTAGGTTTTTAAGAACAAATAGATTGAAACTTTGTGAGGATCACCGAAACAATTTAAAATCATTTTTTTTCTGCAGAGGCAGTTTAAAATTACGTCAAGCCTCTTCGCGGTAAAAAAAAAAAAAAAAAAAACTTTTTCACAATATGAAGGTTTCTGTTGCACCAAAAAACACATTGTCTTAGGTAAAATCTTTCAATACTGTGATTACTCTTGAGACGGAATTCTGGATTATTAACTTCTGAATTGTCGATTTCTCCACCCCCCCCCCTTAGCCGTGACTTCAAGTACAAGAAGTAGTGCAAATTGTAAAATAGTTTCTTTTTTAATCTAATGATAGCTAAATAAGCGTATTTCTCGGAGAAAACGCTGAGTATGCAACTTACTCATCTGTTCTCAAAGATGATTGAAAAACACATTATATTATATTCAGAACTAAGAGACTTTTGAGGGCGAAAATGTCACATTTATGAAGGAAAACTAGAAGTCTACTGACCCGTAAAGTGAGCTGGCACCTTAGGTTTTTAAGAACAAATTGCTTGAAACATTGTGAGGATCACCTAAACAATATAAAAACACTTTTTTTTTTTTTTTTAAATTCCAGAAGGAGTTTAAAATTACCTCGAATCTCGTGGCATAAAAAAAAAAAAATCACAATATCACGGTTTCTCTTACACCAAAAACCAACTTTCAATACTATGATTGCTCTTGACACGGAATTCTGGATTATTAACTTCTGATTTGTTGATTTTTCTTTTTTTCCATTTGCCGTGACATGAAGGACAAGAATTAGTGCAAATTGTGAAATAGTTCCTTCTGTAAGAATCCGTTTTGGAGGTAGGTCCATTCTCTTTTAATCTACTGATGGCTAAATAGGCGTATTTCTCGGCGAATACGTTGAATATGAATCTTCCTCAAGTGTTCTCAAAGTTGATTGTAAAACACATTATATTATATTCAGAACTTAGAAGACACTTGTGAGGGTGAAAATGCCACATTTATGAAGGATAACAGGAAGTCGACTGACACGTAAAGAGAGCTGGCACCTAAGGTTTAGAGAACAAATACCTTGAAACTTTGTGAGGATCACCGAAATTATTTAAAATCATCGATTTTTTTTTTTCTCCAGAAGCAGTTTAAAATTACGCCGAGCCTTGTGGCTGTATTTTTTTTTTTTTTCACAATATCAATGTTTCTGTTGCTCCAAAAACCACTTTTTCTTATGTAAAATCTTTCAATACTGTGATTCCTCTTGAGACGGAATTATGGATTATTAACTTCTGATTTGTTGATTTTTCTTTTTTTTTTCCCCCTCCGCCGTGACTTGAAGGACAAGAAGTAGTGCAAATTGTGAAATAGTGCCGGCTGATAGAATCCGTTCTGGAGGTAGGTCCATTCTCTTTTAATCTAATGATGGCTGAATAATCGTATTTCTCGGCGAAAACGCTGTATATGAAACTTCCTCAAGTGTTCTCAAAGCTGATTATAAAACATTATATTATATTGAGAACTTAGAAGACACTTGTGAGGGTGAAAAAGTAACATATAAGAAGGATAACAAGAAGTCGACTGACACGTAAATAGAGCTGGCACCTTAGGTTTAAAGAACAAATACCTTGAAACTTTGTGAGGATCACCGAAACAATTTAAAAACTTCGATTTTGTTTTTCTCAAGCAGTTTAAAATTACTTCGAACCTCGGAGCTGTAAAAAAAAAACAAAATCTCAATATCAAGGTTTCTGTTGCACCTAAAACCAAATTTCCTTAGGTAAAATCTTTCAATACTGTGATTTCTCTTGATACTGAGTTCTGGATTTTTAACTTCTAATTTGTCGATTTTTCTGTTTTTTTTTTCCCCCTTCGCCGTGACTTCAAGGACAAGATGTAGTGGAAATTGTGAAATAGTTCCGGCTGATAGCATCCGTTTTGGAGGTAGGTCCATTCTCTTTTAATCTAATGATGGCTGATTTTTTTTTTTTATGTGTTCGACTCTGGGCATATTCTCTACAGCCTGCTATCAAGGCCCAGCCGTCCTCCTACATACCATACACCTCTACATGTCACCACTTCGGCGCTAACACCCACCGTCCATATTGAATATATGCAAGGGCGGTCTCATACAGGACTGGAGTATTGGTATTAGCGGGGTTATTTTTACGACATGTCGGCCGGTCTTTTGGTAGAACAGTAAAGCCTGATTTAATGAAATTCAAATCGTAAACTGTTCCCTGCCCCAGAGAGGATCGAACCTGGGTCCCTCGGGACTGCAAGGCAACTCTCTACCGATCGAGCTGCCGCCTCCCTTAAATAAGCGTATTTCTCGGCGAAAACGTTAAATATGAAACTTCCTCAAGTTTTGTCATAGTTGATTATAAAACACATTATATTATATTCAGAACTAAGAAGACACTTGTGAGGGTGAAAATGTCACATTTATGAAGGATAACAAGAAGTCG
>JAGKTI010025883.1:0-13804 GCA_018397915.1 Birgus latro | reverse complement strand
TGAGTTTGGCACCAAGCAGAAGGATGGCTCATGGTCTGGTATGGTGGGCCAAGTATTCAGGGAGGTAAGTGTTTCGAGACATAGTTATGAACTATTATAAAATAGAATAATTCCTGGTGATCCTGTGGTCTACAACGCGTGTAGGAATGGAAAATAATTAGTTTTATGTATTAAATAAAATCCTCAAGAGATAGAAAGCAGTATAAGTAATGCCAACAGGGATGTGGGTCGGTCACCCATACATAACTGTTCTGGTCTGTGGTTGGTTTGCATTAGACAACTCCATCTTCCCAGTTGTGTGAATTGGAGCGACTGTTGCAGTTCCACACCAGATACAGACCTTCACAACCATCACATTATTCCACAGTTTTTGATCTTATTTATTCCAAACTCTGAATCAGATATGCGTTATATAGTTACTGTATAGATACCTAGCCTCCCCAGCTCTCGGGGTGTGTGGAATATTGGAGTGATATTTACTATTCAACGATAGACAACAGACCTCCACAACCATCACAGGACTCCACAGATTTTGTTGTTTTTTTCCCACATTAGGTTAGTATAGAATTAAGTAATTACTATATGAACACCTTATGTGATTTTTCTACGTCATCAAATGTGGTACGCAGTGGAAGATCAGGAGAGTGGCAGTGTGGAGGAGGAATGGCAGTTGTTTAGGAGTGCTGTGGTGGGGCATGCAGAAGAGGTGTGTGGTGTGAGACGAGTGGGTGGTGGTGTAAGAAAGGGAAGTGAATGGTGGTGTGAGGAAGTAAGTATGGCTGTGGGTGAGAAGAGACATGCATATGAAGTATGGTTGCAGAGGAAGGATGAGGTGTCATATGAGAGGTATAAGGAAAAGAGGAATAGGGCGAGAAGGGTTGTTGGTTGCAGAGGAAGGATGAGGTGTCATATGAGAGGTATAAGGAAAAGAGGAATAGGGCGAGAAGGGTTGTTCGTGATGCTAAAGTGGCAGCAGATGAGAGGTGGGGTAGGCGGTTGACTGAGAATTTTCAAGAGAATAAGAAAATGTTTTGGAAGTAGGTGAAAAGGGTGCGAAAGGGAGAGTCTGGGAAGGAGGAGCGACTAAAAGCAGAGGATGGAAGGATGTTAATTGAGATGGATGCAGTAAGGAAGAGATGGGCGGAGTACTTTGAAAGACTGTTGAATGTAGAGGAGGAAAGGGAGGCTGAGATTGTGGCAGATGGAAGGGTGCAAGGAATAGATGTGTTGGGAGAGTTGAATGAATCTCTGATCACGATGGAGGAAGTGCAAGAGGCAGTAAAGCAGATGAAAACAGGGAAAGCTGCAGATATGGATGGGTGTGCTGTGGAATGCCTGAAACGTGGTGGAGCGACTATTGTTGACTGGTTAGTAAGATTGTTGAATGTGTGCTTTGTGCAAGGTATGGTGCCAATTGACTGGGCATGTGCTTGTGTGGTCCCATTGTATAAAGGTAAGGGTGATAAGTATGAATGTACTAGCTTTAGAGGTATAAGTCTGTTGAGTGTGGTGAGTAAGGTGTATGGTAGAGTGTTAATTAAGAGAGTTAGAGAGGGTACAGAGGGAGTGACTGGTGATGAGCAGTGTGGTTTTAGGAGAGGGAGGGGATGTGTGGATCAGGTGTTTGCTGTGAGACAGGTGTGTGAAAAGTATTTAGCGAAAGGTAAGGATGTGTTTTGGGCATTCATGGATTTAGAGAAAGCATATGATAGAAATGATAGGGAGGCTTTGTGGAATGTTTTAAGATTGAATGGGCTTGATGGCAGGTTACTAAATGGAGTGAAAAGTTTTTATGTAAATAGTAGAGCATGTGTAAGAGTGGGAAATACTGTGAGTGATTGGTTTCCCGTGAGAGTGGGGCTGCGGCAGGGATGTGTGATGTCGCTTTGGTTGTTTAATATTTATATGGATGATGTTGTAAGGGAGGTGAATGTAAGAGTGTTAGGTGGAGGACTGAGTCTGGTGAATGATGGTAGAGAGTGGAATCTGAAGCAGCTGCTGTTTGCGGATGATACTGCACTGGTGGCTGATTCAGAGGAGAGATTGAGACAGTTGGTAGAGGAGTTTGGAAGGGTGTGTGAAAGGAGGAAACTGAAAATAAATGAGAATAAGAGTAAAGTGATGAAGTGTACGATGTTGATAGATGGTAGGAGGATGAATATAGTTTTGAATGGTGAGTTGCTTGAGGAGGTTGAGTGTTTTAAGTATTTAGGGTCACATGTTGCGGCGGTTGGAAGAATAGATGCAGAAGTGAAGTTTAGAATGAATGAAGTTGGAAAGGTGCTGGGAGGAATGAAAAAAGTGTTTGGATGTCGTTCACTCAGAATGGATGTAAACAGAAGGCTGTATGAGGGTGTTGTTGTACCGACTGCATTATATGGGGCTGAAACATGGAATATGGGTGTAGCAGAGAGGAAAAGTTTGACTGTAATGGAGATGAAGTGTCTGAGGAGTATGAGTGGAGTGACGCGTATGGATCGAGTGAGAAATGATGAAGTGCGAAGGAGAACTGGAATTGTTCGGGAGATGGCTGATCGAGTTGAGCAGAGGGTGTTGCGATGGTTTGGGCATATGGAGAGAATGCATAATGAGCGATTGGTGAAAAAGATAACTAGATCTGATGTGAGAGGTGTAAGGCTGAGAGGAAGACCACGAATAGGATGGATGGACAGTGTGAAGCGAGCGTTGGATGCGAGAGGGTTGTCTGTTGAGCAAGGAAGAGTGGCTGTGCGTGATAGAAATGAATGGAGAGAAATTGTGAATGAATAAATGATGACGCAGCCCTGAGGAGATATTCTCCTGCATTTTGTCTGATCAGATGATCAGGTCAGTTGCAGGTAAGGGGCTGGATCCATTATGATGTGGCAGGGGTAGACCAGCTTTGCTGTCGGGCCCTGCTGCGGATGTCACTGACTGCACTGCGTAGTTGACCCTCGTGCGGTGTGGTGCGGAGAGGATCTGTCCCTTCTCCCCTTTAGGGCTAAGATGCGAATGAATGTGTATGAGTGGATGAGTAAATTGGTAGTGTGTTGACCTGTCTCGGCTACCTCCCTTTTCTTGGGGGAAGCAGCCTAGGTATATAGACAGATAGATAGATCAAATGTCATATTTACCTTATTTTTATAATAACAGAACAGAGTAAGGAAATACAAATGAATAAAAAAATAATCCATACACAAGATTGCCTGCGTCCTCCATTCGTAAAATATCTGTGACAGTTGGACTTGAACAGCTGTATGTTTAAGTATGGGAGGAAACAACTCCGGGGAAGCGAGTTCCAGGGAGATACAGTTCGGGGGATATAAGAATTCTGATAGGCAGAAGTTCTGCAGTATGGCTGTGTGACATGCCAGTCATGAGCGCTACCAGATGCCCGTGTAGCACGAGCGACGACATGGAGAGAGCACGTTGTACACAACTTCGTCTGAGCATTTGCCAGAAAAGTAACTGCAAAACAATGCAAGGGAGGCAACATTCCTTCTTACTTGTGGGGGAGGTGTTTTATTTATAATAGCAGGGTTGTTAATAATTCCAACAGCTTTGATCTGAATTGTATTTAGCTGCTTTAGTGTAACCTCTCCACATCCATTCCACAAGGGTGTGCAATATTCAAGTCGAGGACACACATGAATCTTATAAATTATAGCTAACTCCTCGTAAGTGAAGAAGCTACGGACTCTATACAATAATCCAAGTTTCTATGAGGCGGTTTTAACAAGTGATCTGACATGAGAGGTCCAGCTGAGAGACAGAGATATTAAACTTTGTAAATGGGTGTTTGAGAGTGAATGAACTGTGAAGTGTTGAGTCATCTGCATTTGAATGGATGAGATTGTGGGGGACAGATAAGAGATCATTAATATGAACCAGGAACAGGGTTGGCACCAGAACTGATCCTTGTGGCATGCCGGCATTAATTGAGTGGAAATTGGAATATACATCATCTACTTTTACTCTCATTTTTCTGTCGCAGAGATATGAGGAAAGCAGAGGAACAGAAGACATTAGTTCATAGCAAGGGAGTTTGGACAGCAGGGAACAGTATTATACTCTGTCGGAAGTTTTACAAAATTTCAAGGGCTACTGTATGAGTTTCTCCATGTTGGTCAATTGATTAATAGATGATATGAGTCAGGAGACTGAGTATGTAAATGTTTGATCTTTCGCGGTGAAAAACATATTGTCTACCACTAATTAAGTTGTTGGATTCAAGGTGTTTAACTATGTGCTTAGTAATTACAGTTTCAATACTTTACCAAGAGAAGATGTGACAGCTATTCGTCTGTAATGAGAGGGGTCAGAGAAACTTCCTTTTTTTGGAAATGGATGGATATTGGCTTCCTTCCATGAATTAGGGAATGAAGAATTACGAATGCATAGTCTGAATAATTTAGCTAGAACAGAGGCAAGTTCTGGGGAACACTTTTTCAAAACAATTGGAGGAATTCCATCTTGGCCTGGAGCTTAGTTGGATGGTAAATTGTCGAGGATGGATTTTACATATCTAGTCTATTTTAGGTGGAACAATTTCGGGAGAGTCAAGTTCAAGTACTGAAACGTTCCGGCTGACTTCCTCTATGGTAGAATTTGTGGCAAACGTACTAGCAAAGATATTCGCTTCCCTTGCGGGTCATATGTAATGTTATCATCTGAAGATTTTAGTGGGGGAATGGATGTTGACTTGTTAAAGTTATTATTGAAAGAATTTAGAGCTGACAATAATATTCTATTGTCATTAGGGTTGTTAAGAGGTTTTGATAATTGATTTTGATAGCGAGATTTATTACAGATTTTGCACTGTTTCTAGCAATTTTAAACTGACAGTGATTCACATTTTTTTTTTTATATTAAGTAAGAGTTATATGCTAATGACTTTTGGACCGTTGCTCTGGCACAGCTGCTATCAAACCACTTTGGAAGTTAGATCTTTTAGTGAACTGTTGACTTGGTATGAATAAATCCATACCAGCTAGTATTAATTCATTAATGTGGCACTGGGTAAAACTGACATCACTAAAGAAGAAGGACTGCTATATAATGTTATCAAGTTAATTTCTAAATCCATCCCAGTTTGCCCTATCAAAGTGCCATCGGGTTATCCTGACTGGTTCAGAATGGGGAGGTTTGGGGGGGCTGACAAATCAGGCTTTGATGAGATTGTGGTCAGGGGATCCAAGTGGTGACAGTACTTTTATCATGTACTGATCTGGATTATTTGTCAGGAATAGATCCAGGAGATGGGCATTATGGTCGGGATTATCTGGTATTCTGCTTGGTTGCTTTACCAACTGCGTGTGATTCTGGAAACAGCTCGCTCACTAGACCAGCACTGTCAGTCCTGGCAGAATGCAATACCCAATCAATATTACAATCAATATTAAGTACGTTAAAATCACGCAAAATGGTAATTTCGGTGCTAAGGGCAAGGTCAAGGTTACTCAGCTGTGGGGATATGGAGTCAAATACACTGGGTTCATTATATAGTAGTTATTCTGGCGACTCATCTTTGTAGTCATTGTTTCCAATACATTACTTTCAAGTCACTATATTTGCTCCACGATTCTTTGTCTACTCTTTATTTTTTTCTAGCACTGTATATAAAATTATGGACATCGCATTTTTTCCAGTTTAATTGATCAATCTCTTATGTACACTATCTTACATGTTTTATAAAGAGCCCATAGTACAATCCCTACAGGATTTGACAAGCTTTGTGTGTATCTCATTAATCTGTCATATCCTAGTTCTGTCACGTACAGAATATATTTGTGTAGTCACTGATTTATACTTAGGTACTTCAACCCTTCTTTGCACACCAGAAACATCGATCACTTGTAAGGTAGAATTAGGGGAGAAAGTAGCAACACTAGTAATCAGCAAAAGGACTTGGGGACTACACTAAGGACATACTGATACTAAGGAACAGGTATGGATTAACCAGTAGGAGCAGGCTTTCTTTTAGGGGTTGGGGAGGTGGGAGGACTGTTAGAAGTGCTAGGATTTTATCCCTGTCAAACTTGTTACTGATTCAGGGATGACTGATGCATGGTTTATTCCGTGCCAGTGAATCATGGTGTTTAGTGCCATTACCACACTGAAAACTCAATATGTGGCCGTGGCTCCAACAGTACATACACTTGTGCATTGTTAATGGAGAAAACACAGATTCATCTCTAATTTCCCTCATCACACTTCTTGTGCAAGGTAAAAAGTTGTCTGATAGTCGGTAATGGAGAATGTACAGTTGGGTTGGGGTCAGAATATGTGTTTGAGAGTCATTGTCCGTGGAAGTTACATACCTCTGTTACTTTGGATTATTTTCAAGAATTTTGACCTTGACTTCCCCCATCTGACAACAATTGACCATGACTGTATTTCCATCTGACACACAATTGACTCTGCCCTAATGAAAAGGAGTTAAATCACTTAAATCAGAAACCACAAATTCACACAACCTAGTAGAAAAGCTCATCAGACAAACCTAGAAACAAGATCAGGATAGCACAAGAGCAGAATAGCTGTTAACCCACCACGTCCCGTTGATGTATATATATGCCTGAACGTTTTGTCAAGCTCAGTCCCGATGACGTATATAAATGCCCTGCAATTGCAAGGTCCGCCATTTGCACATTTTTCAAGTTTCGTGGGTGATTTTTGGAAGGCATATGTGGGAGACCTTCCTCTACCCACTGCCAGATGGTGACACTGCCTGGCCCCGCGTGACCCCCCGCCCCACATACCACTTTCTCGGCAACTCACCTGTTAGCAGTGACATGGCCAGTAAAGAAATGGTCTGTCTGATGATGAAATTCAAGGCGAAAGTGATTCCTGATGTGGAGGACACAGATTATGTGGCGAGACAGGAAGAAATGAGATGAAGTGATGAGGAGGTAATGTTGCCAAGGAAGTTGCTGTATGTTGATGTATTTCGTGAGTGAAACAATGCTATATCACCTATATTACTGTGTGAAAACCAATATACTCTTGTACTACATATAAATTTATACCAAATAAATAAATATCTACCTATTCTGTGTGGTTTGGAATAGTTACCCCTCCCATAGAAAACATCTCTGGAGCGTGGCTCTAGGGAAGACGGTACCAGGTGAGGGGAAGGTCACCTGTATTGGGCACTTCTAAGCTCAGGTGAGCACTTTTTCTCTGAATTTTCGATGTTACTCATATAATGCAGAAATTTTAGCCCCCCCCCCAAAAAAAAAACTTTTGAAAATCTGCCGGGATTAGGAGGAGGGGGGTCATTGCTGAAAAATCTGCAGGGATGTGGCGGGTTAAAAAGTTTCCCGTAGAAAATAAGCCACATATCCAGTCATTAATCAAGGCTCTGAAATTCCTAGTCCAACCTCACAAACAGCTGCACTTTATAATTCCTGTGAGAGTCATCATATGCATCTATATACTGAACATAATTCACATTCCGTTTATGTCCTCAATAATTTCTCTTGTTCCCTCTGCTCCCACACTTTGCTTACTCACACATTCTCTTACATTATCCATCCACTAAGCCTTCCACTCCTCCTCCTGCTCTGAAACTCACTAACATTGCCTACTGCGTTTACATTCATGCTCTCCATGTGACCATACCATGCCAACTAATTGCACTCTTTTCTACCTGTTCATCAGACGACTTCCCTACTCCACATCTGCAGTGAAAATCGGCAGTTCGTATCCTGTCCACAATTGGCAGCCCACATGCGCTCCTTGATAGCTCCACTTTCACTGCAACTTTTAAGTGACTCTCCACTGAGTGACAATCCAGGAACCCTCTCAATATGTTTGATAGTAACCATATAAGCATGTGGAAGCTTGGTGGTCTAGTCGATTAAGGCGCTTCATCTAGATGTGGTCCATAACGGTTTCCACCTGTGGGGTCATTGGGGTTTGTTGCTCATATAATGTCACTCAGGGAAGAGTGAGGCTATTCACCCTCACCTTAAAAGATGGAAATGAATGCTCTATCCACAGAACCCTATGCTTTTGATGAAAAAAAACAAAGAAGAGAATTGGATGATTCACAGATAGACGTAAAGACAGAATGATTTGATCACATCCAGATTCTATCAGAAAATATTAACATATTTTTTTACACCGAGTTACCATGTCTTTCTGGTTTCAAAGGTGTCCATGGTGTCCGACTGCAATTACTCTGGAAGGTTGTGTCATCAGTAATCAACCATTCTTTTCACTGGTGTATAAAGACTGATAGTAGAGTCAGTGAAGGGTGCAAAGTCAGCAGGCATGTGTAGTCTGGACAAAAGAAATGTTCCAACCGCTTCTATGCTGTTTGTATCTGGAGTGATCCTTTCTGTGAGGCATGTCACACTGCGGAATGAGGGTGGAGGTGTGGCTGGATAGAGAGCAGGAAGAGATTGAGGTAGGGGTTGGATGGCTGTGTTTGTTGTTGTTGTAAATATTCGCCCACACCTGGTGGGTCACGGGCAAACTGAGAGCCCGTCAATGATAAGCTGAGTAAGAAAGACAATAAGCAAAAAAAAATAAATTAATAAATAAAAATAAATAAAAAAATCCCTAGAATAATTCTAGAGGAATTGGAAGGCAGTTACCGAGGGGGAGGATAATACCTCACTATGTATAGAAGTCTCTGGAAGGGTGCACTGCTAACAACCCGAGCAGCATCTAGAATATCATCACCAGTATGAGGAAAGTCTCCGTCAATCCTCGTTCGTAGTGGGGCGGTTACCGGGCAGTTGAGCAAGTAGTGGCAGAGTGGTTCGGCGGACCGTGCATAGCAATGAGGGCACGGTTCAGGATCTAATCCGGTGACCTGGCTATAACATAGGAAGCCTAGACGCAGACGCCGGATGCAAACTACAATGTAGTTAGGTAGGCCAGTCGGTAGAGACAGAGGAGTATATGACGTGGCCGCCATATACCAGGCGGCCGAGCGTGAGCCGTCAGCAATACATAGATGATGGTCGTCCCTAGTACGTCTTGAGAGGGTGGTAGCCACCCCTGAGAGGACATGGGCTGGACAAGATTTGAGTGGAAAAGTGACTGTAGGTAGAGTGCTGGCTGCACGTGCGGCTCATTTCCCCAAAGTCCAACATGACCAGGGACCCAGTTAAAAGTCACTGAGCCACCCCGTTGCTTGATGAGGGAAGAAACAGTATAAATGACGGTGGGATGCGAGAGAGAGAGTCCAGGCACTGAAGGGAGGAAAGAGAATCAGTGTGCAAAACAACTCGCTGATGTCGATGTCTATAGGCATGGCGCACGGCACTGAGAAGAGCCACCAGCTCTGCCTGAAAGGCTGAGACCCCCGTGGTGATGCGCCAGGACTCTGTGTATAGTCCAGAAACAAAAGCCGCCCCTGCTGAGCCATCAGACGAGACTGAGCCGTCTGTGTAGTAGACTGCTGAGCTGAAATTCTACTCAGACTCTCCTGCCGGAGGACGGCTGGAATGGAGTGACGAGGCTTGGACATCAAGGGATAAATGACGGTGAAAGGAGGAGGCGACCAGGGGGAGGGAGGCGAGTAACCCGGACAATCTAGCTCAGGATCGCTGCACACCTCTGATGCCACACCCAAGTCATGAAGTAGAGCCGCGGTGGCCCGAGCCCAATCACGATGGGGGAGCGGGTCAGGAGGCCAGCTTGCTAGACGCCGCAGTAATACTGAGACTGGTAAGTGTGGATGGTGATGTACTAGCCGTAGTGTCTCAGCTGTTGCACGCAAAGCAATTCTGTGGGCAAGTGATGCAAACCCACTTTTAGGCGCAGGTTAACCAGCCTAGTCCACCTTGGTGCATGGAGCATAATGCGGAGTGCATCATTCTGGATCACCTCCAAAGACTGAGAAACGTGTGGGGCAAGATCTGTGAGGCATATAGCACAATAATCGATGAGAGATCTGATGGCATGTACATAGAAGGTGCGTAAGACAGCATAAGACGCCCCTAGACTACGGCGAGAAAGATAGCGGAGAGCGGAGGTGCGGGTCACAGCCCGCTCTCGCAGGTACTTTACGTGTTTGTTGAAAGTGAGATTGCGGTCAAAATAAACTCCCAGGTAACGATGGAGTGTAACAATCTCAATGCACTGACCACCCAGCAAGAGCGGACGATCTGGAGGGCGAAGACCAAAAGGTAGGCACTTAGTTTTCCCAAGGTTGACTTTCAGCCCAAATTCGCTGCACTTGTCATGCAGCCGAGAGAGGGAAACTGGCGCTTGGGCAAAACAGTTCCCCCTCGAGAAGACAAGTGCCAAGTCGTCTGCATAGACAAGCAACGTCACCCCAGGGCCATAGTCCACCGATAGGAGCCCTTCCACCAGTACGTTGAAGAGCAAGGGGCTGAGAACACTCCCCTGGGGCGTGCCATTATGGTGGTGATAAAAAGGGGAGAGCTGCCCCTGAAATCGTACCTCCGCCATCCGCTGGTGAAAGAAATCCCCCACCCATGATAGGAGTCGACCCCCAACTCCCCGGTCCACAAGGGCGGCCTGGATAGCAAGAGGGCTTGCCAGTTCGAAGGCCTTCTCGAGATCGAGGAAGACAGCCATCTCCCGTCCACCTCGAAGCTCCCCAAGGAAAGATGCAAGACAGTGAGAAGCACTCCTGCCAGGATAGTATGCAAAGGTCCTTGGGTGCAACGGTCCCAGACGCCAGGCAAGGCGAGCACGCACAACCCTTTCCGCCGTCTTAGCCACGCAGCTAAGCAGCGAGATAGGGCGCATGGCGCCAGGATCATGAGGTTTAGGAATCGGGTGGATGACAGCTGTCTTCCACGACTTCGGCAAACGGCCCTCGGACCACGAGAGGTTGAACAGATCAAGAAGTCTCTCACTACCACAATCTCCAGCATTGGACAAAAGCGAGTAGGTGAGCCCGTCGAGCCCAGGTGCAGAGTCGGTCCTGTGTTGCAGCGCCTTATGAAACTCCCCACTGGTGATGGGATAGTCAGCGGGATCAGGTCTGGCACAGGCAGCCTGTATGGCAGCAACACGAGGAACCAACAACCGCTCCTGTATGGCTCGGACGAAGCGCGGGAGATTGTGGGATGCAGAACGGTCCGCGAAATGCTGTGCGAGACGGCTGGCTTCAGCAGCAGGGTCAGGGTGTGACGGTGGGCGAGGAGGGCGAGGATCAGAGATAGACCGGATCCGCCTCCACATCTCACGGAGTGTGGAGTGAGAATCCAAGGTACGACACCATCTAATCCACGCCTCCTCCGTAAGGCGGCGCTTTTCCAACGTCACATGGCGCGTGACAGCGGCCAGGTATTGACGGTGCGGGGATGTTCGGCGCCGCCGGTACTGCCTGCGTGCCGCATTAAGCCTGCGATTTAATTCCCTGACCCTGCTGCAGTAAATCCAGCCATCTCGATAGCATCGCGTGGACCATCGTTGCAGTGGAATAGCGAGAGAGGCCGCCTGGGAAAAGGCTTTGGCTACTTGATCCGCTCGACTCTCGAGATCCGGGGCAGAAGGAGACGCCTCAAAGACCACAGCTAATGCGTGGGCAAAAGCCGACCAGTCAGCCCTGCGGAGATCCCACCTAGGCGGAGGGAGAGGGGGAGGTGGAAGTGGAGCCATTGGTAGGGTGACCTCAACTGTGAAGTGGTCGCTAGTGAGATGGGGGTGGAGCGACCAGGTCGCTGAGCCCGCCAGGGGGGACGACACAAACGACAAATCAAGACGGCCCCCACCTATGTGTGTGGCAACCCCAGGATCGCTCAACAGGGATACACCATCCATCTCCTCCAGTACCAAAGAGATGTGCCGGCCTGCTTCATTGGACGGAAGAGGCGATGAGAGAAGGGCGTGGTGGGCATTAAAGTCACCCCCGACGTACACAGCACCCTTGGCAGCCTGGGAGAACAAGTCTCCCATTTCCAAGAGGCCCCTGTGACTTCCGTATACATTATATACCGTCAAGGATTACACTGCCAGGTGGAGAACCACGCCCTGAACCTCCACATCGGGTCCACAGAAAGGAGGGGGCTCACAATCTGTACACGCAATGTGGTCCTGAACCAGAACGGCACATCCCCGTGTAACGCCACGAACAAATGGGAGGAGATGGGCGGTGTAACCCGAAAGACGAAAAGTGGAACTGTCTGGGAGCAGGGTCTCCTGCAGTAGTATTACATGAGGGCGGTCCCTAACGGCTGCCTCCTGCAAAAGTGGGAGCTTATGCCGTGCTCCTAGACAGTTCCACTGGAGAAGTCTGAGGGAGGAGTCGTCCTGCCGTCTGGAGACAGACAGAGACAATCTTCCTCCTGCATCTGAGGTGGGGCCATGTCTGTTGGTGGTGCCACTGAGGGTGCAGGTACTTGCCTCTGAAGGGGGTGAGGTCGAGTCAGCAGGGGAGCGGCAGGTAGGGCGGTGTAGGTCCGGGGCTTGGCACGCTTGAAAGAGCACGCTGGCCTGCTTGGGGGAGTTCGTGGTCCCCCTGTAGAGCGAGCCGGGAGGCGAGGGACAGGATGTTCGCCGAGATCTTGCAGTTTCTTCTCGATCATTTGATCGACAATATGATTTGCAGCAGAGGCAATCGAGGCCGCCTTCAAGGTAATGCCGGGAGGCGGCTTTGGCAAGGGCCACCGCAATCTGCGAGCATATGTCTCTAATATCCTCTGGCGTAAAAGTGAGGACTGGTGGAGCAGGAGTGGTGGGTGGACTGGGCATAGGGCTGGGCATAGTGCTGGGTGGCGGTGGCGTGACATTCGGCGGCTAACTGAACGCTGAGGTGGGTGGTGGTGGCCGGTCGGGCGGCGGTGAGCAGTGGACCTCTGCGGTGGTCTGGCCAACAATGAGAGCCAAGGGCAAGGGAGGAAAGTCCTGGATATTGAGGGCTGGTGGGTTTGGTGCAGGAGGGCGGCGCTGCTGTCCCCAGATGAAAGTGCCTGAGGGAGCTGAAGTGGCGCTGGTTGCTTGATGCTCCTGCACAAAAGCAACCTGTCTCTCCCGACCCTGGTTCACTCGCTGAACCCTCGCAGGACAACCGCGGTGCCAAGCGTGGTGTCGCCCTGAGCAATTGGGGCACTTAGCGGCAATTGGTTCTCTGGCCTTGAACCGCTGCAGGCACTGTTCCGTGTCGTGTGCGCCACTGCACATACCGCAGATGACAGGGCGATTGCAGGTGGCGCGATGGTGTCCATATCGGTGGCACCGGTAGCAGCGCAGTGGTTCTGGCATGAAGGGGCGGAGATGGAAGGTTCCCCAATTGCCCAGGTCGAGGGACGGCACCAGAGGACCCCGTAGGGTCACACAGACCTGCAGTGTTTCCTCCCTTGTCCGCTGATTTTGACAGCGCTCCGCTGTTTCCACAAGAGGGTGCCGTAGAAGAATATCCCATGACGGTTGCCTTTGAAGTTAGGGCACCCTGCGCGAGCTCCACGTGCCTGACTATTGGTGCGTCCTCCTCCGCCACTGCCTTGAGCCGTAGGTACGACTCCTCCTCGGTGGGTATCAGCACACAGCTGTTGTCGCGTCCAAAGCGGTTCATGGCTGCGAGGCCTGGCAGATGGTGTTCCAGAGCCGCTACCGCATCGTAGCTCGTGTCATATCCCGCCTGGAGAGGAACGCGAAAGGCCGGGTATGACGAGCGAGAAGGTGGAGGAGGCGCGACTGAGAGAGAGGGGCGAGTAGCAGAGGGAGGCCGCCGTAGCGTCATGGGCCTGGATGCAGGACGAGGGGCGTTTCCCTGCGGAGCTCGCTGTTTTTTTCCCACCACAGTAATGAAGCTGTCAGCGTCAGGAGAGGCAACAGGCGTGGCAGAGGGGGCACCTCCAGCAGGAGAATGAGCTGCCACGGGTGCCTTTGTAGT
>JAGKTI010025882.1:0-13804 GCA_018397915.1 Birgus latro | reverse complement strand
TACAGTGCCCCTGCGCTACCAACACTAGACATACCTCTGATTAGTAGGCTTGAGGTGATTCAAAATGAGGCCTTATGCATAATGACTGGCTCCCCAATGTGGACTCGCCTTTGCAACCTCCGCTTTGACTGCAATGTGGAATCCCTGTACCACCGTATTCAGGCGAGGGTTGCTGGGCTTGCTACTAAACTAGCTCACAATGGGTCTCCACTCCCACTTCTACCACGAATCATGGCTGCAGTCCGTTTACACCCCGACCTGCTTAACCGTAGCTGGACTCACAGAGCAGCCCATGCCATCCACACATTTGATGTGTCTCACTATATGGCACAAGGCCCTGATCTGCCTGTTTCTTCTTTTCACCAGCAGCCACCGTGGTCCACCTCACCTTTCAAATTCATCATCCCCTCTTCCTCTCCCAAAGCCCACACCCCTGTTCAGCAGCTGCGTCAAGAGGAACTCCAACGTATCCACTCACTCACCACCCCTGGAACAGTCTCTTATTATACTGATGGCTCAGTTATTGCGCCAAGAGCTGGAGCTGCATTTGTCTGTGGCGATCGGACCAGTGGTGTTCGTGTCACTGATGGCTCCTCGACCTTACAGACTGAGCTCGTTGCCATTGCCGAAGCCCTTAGGGATGCTCAGGCTGCTACAACAGCTCCACACATCCTCATTCACACTGACTCCCTATCGGCGCTACAGACTCTTCACAAGTCTCACTACTCTGACAATGTTCGGCTAAAATCTGGCATCCTAAGCACTGCCCGCCAAATTCACAACACTAACCGCTCCATCACATTTCACTGGATTCCCAGTCATGTTGGCATAACTGGTAATGAAAAGGAAGACGTCGCTGCAAGACTCGCGGCAGAGCATCCTCAAGTTGATGTTCCCATCCTAATCAGCCTCTCTCGTTTAAAACAGGCTATTCGTAACAGATGTCCTATCCTTTACCGGGAGGACCATGAGTCCTATGTTCTTCAAGGCTCTTCTTCAGCAACATGGTTTGCTATGGCCACCCAATACGAGACTCTTCCGTCAACTAGGTCTGTTAATAATAGGGTTCTCACTTATATTCGCCGTTTGCGCTTAGGCTACAAGTGTCGTAGCCAGGTCATCCGACCAGCTGATGACTCAACCACTAGCTGCGTCCACTGCAACACGACTGCGCCATTCCCTCTCCTCCACTATCTCCTCCACTGCCCCTCCACAACTCGCCTCCTTGTTGGTAATCCTTACCCTAATCCTGACATACCTCGACATCTGCCTGCTGCCCATGCATTTTCTTCGCTACGCAATGCAGCTGCTTGTGTGGTTGCAACTGCCCCCTTCAGTACACTCTTGAGTGTGGTGCAAAGAGCACCTCCACCTACGTAAGCTCACCTACCCTCCGAGCGTTGAGCCCCACATCACCGACTGGGCCAAAAAAGGGCCCGGTCCTTTCTAGAGGAGAGGAAATTAATTAAAATGAAAAATGAAACACCATTCTGCTATATTTTTATTTAATGAATTCGGTGCCGGATAATAAAGCGTATTGTCTCCATGCACAGAGGCCAAGCGATCTAATTAGCTTTTATTACCTCCAGCACAAATCCTAATATCTGTGTCTCACATAACCAACATTAACGGGCTTGCGGTACAAACTTTCCTGTCCCGCCATTCCATAGCACTTCGTCCTTGTGTCATAGTACATAGCTCTGAAAGGTAACGATAGTTTTTCTTGTGACTGAACTTATCTGATAGAGCTAATACGAATGTTGTCACGTTAAAAATAGGTGCCAAATCCGGGGTTATGCGCTTCTTCACACAAAATTCACCCATCCAGCTTGGTCTCTTGTCAGTCCCTTAGCCTCACCAACTTCCATAGCTGTCTTCCGCACACATTCATCCTCCATATCCCTTCACCTTGTTCTTGGCCTACCTCGCGTCCTCCCTGCTTCAAATACGCTCAGCTATACCTTTATCATCGCCAATTTGTCATCCATCTTCTCAGCATGACCAAACCATTTCAGTACACTTTCTTCGATTCTGGTGTCCACAGGCTTCCTCACTCCGCATCTTTCACGTATCACATTAATCCATATCCTATCCACTCTTTACTCAACATACATTCCTCAGCAGTCCCATCTCCACTGCTTTCACTCTTGACTTTTCATTTTCATGCCACAACATAGCCTCACATCCGTATGATAAAGTTGGCACTAACACTCCTTCATGTAAATCTCGCGCAGCTGCAACATTCAAGCCTCTGTTTCTTATCAAGGCCTTCATAGCACCAGCTACTTTTTCTCTCCTTGTGTCACCCTACTTTCCGCTTCTTTTGCACATTTTCCTCTCTTTTCTATCACTCTACCCAGGTATTTGAACTCTCTCACTAATTCAGTCTCTCTTCATTCACTGTAACATCACGATGGGAGTTAGTCTTGCAATAACCATCACTTTACTCTTTTCTACATTTTCTTTCAAAGGTACGACGCTCACAGGCATCTACAAAACTCTGCACTAGCCTACCAAGCTCTTCTGGAGTATTTGCAAGTAGCACTGCATCATCAGCCTACAAAAAAGTTGAGATATTCCATCCATCACCATTCATTACCAACGCCATCCCTCTCTCCATTACTCGTGTTTTACTTCTCTCATAAGCCCATCGTGAGAGGACGATGTGGAGGTCTGTCAGATCATATGACTGTGGTATGCAAGATCAAGCTGAGAGGAGTCAGGTGGATCAGGAGAGAGAGGAGCAGTCAGGGAGAGAGACTGAAAGTTGAGAAGCTGAGGATCAAAGAAATGGCAGATGATTACAACCAAAGTAGAGAAGGAGTTAGAATCAGTGAATTGGATTGAAATGTATCTGGACAGCCTGTGGTATGCATATAGGGATTGCTTAATTAGGAATGCTAATATAGGGATTGCTTAGTTAGGAATGCTAAATCGGTGTGTTGTGTGGCAAGAGTAACAACAAAGAAGAAAAGTACGGCATGGTGGGATGATGAGGTTAAGAAAGTGGTGGACGAAAAGAAGAAGAAGTGGCTAAAGTGGTTACAGGACAAGGGTTCAGTTGAAATTAGAACTGAATATACTGAGAGCAAGAAGCACGTAAAGAGCCTAGTGAAGAGGAAAAAGGAGGAGGTAAATGATAATCTAGGAAGAAAAATTAATGCAAACTACTCCGAAAATTGGAAGTTATTCCGGAGAGAGAAGTGAAAGTGAAAGCGGAAAGAAATGTGATGGTGTGAAGGATGTAGGTGGTAGATTATTAATCCAAGGGGTTGAAGTAAAGACCAGATGGAAAGAATATTTTGAAAGTCTGATGAATGAGAATAAAGAAAGCAAAGCCACTGTAAACATGATTAGTTTTGGGGGTGTGCAGAGAAGGAATGCAGTGCCAGGAGACGTGACACTTGCACACGTGATGAGTGCTGTGAAAAGGCTGAAAAATGGGAAAGCAGCTGAGGTTGATGAGGTGTATGCAGAGATGACTAAGTGAAGTGGACAGAGTGGAATGAAGTGCTTGTTGGAGATATGTAAGAAGGCATGGATGAGTGAAACTGCGTCAGCAGAGTGGAAAAAGGCTGTGATTGTATCCTTGTACAAAAATAAAGGTGAGCGAAGTGAGTGTAAGAATTATAGTGGCGTAAGTTTATTGAGTGTGGTAGGGAAGGTTTATGGAAGAATTATTATAAAGTAAGAGTGATATTAGAAGTCCTGGTGAGTGATGAACAGGGTGGCTTTAGGAGTGGCAGAGGATGTGTGGATCAAATATTTGCAGTAAGACAGCAGAGAAGGCTTGTGAGAAGAAGGACCATAAGGTGTTTATGGAATTCATGGATCTGGAAAAAGCATACGACAAAGTAGACAGAGAAGGACTGTGGAAAGTTTTGCACATGTAATGTGTAGATGGTAAACTGCTAGGTGCTGTCAAGAGTTTTTATGATGGTAGTGAAGCATGTGTATGGGTTAATGGGCATCTAAGTGAATGGTTCACGATCGGTGTGGGCATGCGGCAAGGTTGTGTGATGTCCCCATGGTTGTTCAATGTATAAATGGATGGGGTGATGAGAGAAGTAAAAACACGAGTAACGGAGAGAGGGATGGCGATGGTACTGAATGGTGATGGATGGAATATCTCAAAATTGTTGTATGCTAGTGATGCAGTACTGCTTGCAAATACCGGGCAAGAGCTTGGTAGGCTAGTGCAGAGTTTTGCTGATGTCTGTGAGCGTCGTGCCTTGAGAAAAAATGTAGAAAAGAATAAAGTGATGGTTATCCAGAGAGACGGTGACTCCCAGTGCGATGTTACAGTGAATGGAGAGAGACTGGAATTGGTGAGAGAGTTCAAATACCTGGGTACAGTGATAGAGGAGAGAAAATGTGCAAAAAAAGTTGAAAGTAGAGTGACACAAGGAAGAAAAGTAGCTGATGCAATGAAGGCCTTGACAGGAAACAGAGGCTTTAGTGTTGCAGCTGCACGAGGCTTACATGAAGGAGTGTTAGTGCCAACTTTAACATACGGATGTGAGACTATGTTGTGGCATGAAAATGAAAAGTCGAGTAAAAGGAGTGATGGGACTGCTGAGAAATGTATGTGGAGTACAGAGGGTGGATAGGATACGAAATAATGTGATTCGTGAAAGATGTTGAGTGAGGAAGTCGGTGGACACCAGAATCGAAGAGAGAGTACTAAGATGGTGTGGTCATATGGAGAGAATGGATAACGATAGAGTGGTGAAAAAGGTATATCTAAGTGAATTTGAAGGTGGAAGGAGGCAGGGTAGGCCGAGGAGAAGGTGGAGAGCTATGGTGAATAAGTGTGTGAGGAAGAGAGGTTTGGAAGTCGGTGACGCTAGGGAACTGACAAGAGATCGAGCTGGCTGGATGAATGTTGTGAGAAGTGCATGATCAGGGACTTGGCACCCCTTTTTAACGTGGCAGCGTCTGGACTGACTCTATCGGATACCTTTATGTGTCCGATAGAGCCAGGATTCCGCCGGCTTGAATGGTGAGTAAATGGAAGCGTGGCCCATTGGTCTGGGCAAATTTGGGCTGTCTGGACGTTGGTACTCCTCACCCTGCCGTAGGGTGGGAAAGGAGGTCCGGATGATGATGAGTAGTGTTATATATATGGTGTATATATATGGTGTAATTATATATATATATATATATAAAGTAAGACATCTGCAGGCGATCTTGGACATTGCAACTTCCAAACCAGTAACAAAATGAATGTGGTAAATACTCGTAACATAATTCGAATTTTTGGCCCACCTCAGGCCATCATCAGGAATTGTAATTGTCCTATAGTCACCACAGACAATGAAAAGAAGAAACCAGAACTTTATTAAAACATAAAACTGAATAAAAGCAAGTAAAATCAACCCTCCTCCCCGAACAAAAGCTCAAACCGAAATGCCACGAACCACTCAGGGAAGACCCAAAGTAACCTACTCAAACCCCCAAACCGAAACAACACTTGCCTGTTCGAACACTAAACCGCCTGTTCGAACACTAAACCCCCCCAAACTAAAGCAAACAGACTAACATCACCTAAAGGTTCGAACAAAGAATCCATTACGTACTATTAGCCACATTAATTTCTGGCCTATACTTTTCAATTAGTAATTTTTCCCCTAGTAATGCATCAGCTGAATTACTGATTTTAGCTACTACCTGAAAATCATTGTAAGAGCAAGGGTGGCCGTGGCTTAATGAATGCTCTCTAATAGCTGAAAATCCCATCTGATGTAAATATTGCCCTGTTCTGTAGCTCTTTCCCATATGTTCAGATATTGCTATTTTGAATGAACGAGTTGTACATCCAATATACCCAGCCTTACAGCTAGGACATGTAAATTTGTAAACATCATCTGAACACAGGGAAGTAGGCACCCTGTCTTTGTGACTGAAAAAATTCTTTATCTTAAAGTCATTAGTAAGTATAATCCTAAAATTTACAGACGGAAAACTTTTTTTAAATTCTTTTAGTACCAAATTGCGAAACTGATAGTTGATTTTTCCATAGAAAGGCATTTTAACATTTTTAACCAATTTTTTCTCCTCAAAACATACTGATTTACTTTTGAGTTTAGTATAGGGAAAAGACTTTAAATACTTATCATATATGTGTATCTGATAATTATTGTTCAGAAAATAATTCCTAAGTTTAAGAAATTCTTCATGCAAAGTTACATAATTTGAACAAACATTGTATGCTCTATTCAGTAAAGTTCTAATGGAATTAGTTTTGTATATCTTCGGGCAAAAAACTGTACCAATAAAAAAAAATTGTTAAATATGTTAAAATGCCTTTCTGTGGAAAAATCAACTATCAGTTTCGCAATTTGGTACTTAAAGAATTAAAAAACAGTTTTCCGTCTGTTTAGGATTATACTTACTAATGACTTTAAGATAAAGAATTTTTTCAGTCACAAAGACAGGGTACCTACTTCCCTGTGTTCAGATGTTGTTTACAAATTTACATGTCCTAGCTGTAAGGCTGGGTATATTGGATGTACAACTCGTTCATTCAAGATAAGAATATCTGAACATATGGGAAAGAGCTACAGAACAGGGCAATATTTACATCAGATGGGATTTTCAGCTATTAGAGAACATTCATTAAGCCACGACCACCCTTTCTCTTACAATGATTTTCAGGTAGTAGCGAAATTCAGTAATTCAGCTGATGCATTACTAGGGGAAAAATTACTAATTGAAAAGTATAGGCCAGAAATTAATGTGGCTAATAGTACGTAATGGATTCTTTGTTCGAACCTTTAGGTGATGTTGGTCTGTTTGCTTTAGTTTGGGGGGTTTAGTGTTCGAACAGACAAGTGTTGTTTCGGTTTGAGGGTTTGAGTAGGTTACTTTGGGTCTTCCCTGAGTGGTTCGTGGCATTTCGGTTTGAGCTTTTGTTCGGGGAGGAGGGTTGATTTTACTTGCTTTTATTCAGTTTTATGTTTTAATAAAGTCCTGGTTTCTTCTTTTCATTGTCTGTGGTGACTATATAGGACAATTACTATTCCTGATGATGGCCTGAGGTGGGCCGAAAATTCGAATTATGTTACGACTATATAGATAGAGAGATAGATAGGTAGAAAGATAGATAGATATGGATACAGATATAGATAGACAGATAGATAGACTGATAAATAGACAGATAGACAGATACTGAACAACAATGGGAACATCACGCAATCATCTCGCATGCCCACATTGATCGTGAACCATTTACTTTGATGCCCACTTACCATTACACATTCATCATATATACTGTATATATTATATATGTGTGTGTGTGTGTTAGAGACCGGGACATTAAGCAAACTGAATTCATTGAAGATCTACATATACAGTATGAGAAGCCTTGAAGAATATTGCAAACATACCATAATGACTGAATTAGAAAGCATTTGTTAAGATATTATAGGTCTGAGTGAGAAGCACAGAAAAACAAAAAATTAGCTCCAAGACAGCAACCACCTATTTTAGTACAGAGGAAGATATATAGGCAATAGTAGCAGAATATATAATAGTTATAGGCATTATATAATCATATCACAATATGTAACATTAGCACAATAAGTTATGTCTCGTGCATCAGGAAGAGAATCACAAAACGTCCCCTGGCCCTAGACGACCAAGAATGTATGATGTATGTCAACACATGATTAGCTCACGTGTCGGAAGCTTCCAGACGCTATGTTTTTTTTTTTTATGTGTGTCCGACTCTGGGCATAGGCTTCACAGCGTGCTATCAAGGCCCAGCAGCCCTCCTGCATACCATACACCTCTACATGTCACCACTTCGGCGCTAATACCCACCCTCCATATTGAATACATGCTAGGGCTGTCTAATACAGGACTGGTGTATTGGTATTAGCGGGGGTATTTTTACGACATGTCGGCGGGTCTTCTGGTAGGTCGGTAAAGCCTAATTTAATGAAATTCAAATCCTTAAACTGTTCCCTGCCCCAGCGTGGATACGAACCTGGGTCCGTCGGGACTGCAGCCCACCTCTCTACCGATCGAGCCACCGCCTCCCCCATTCTTTTTACCTTTTCTCATTTTTTTACGAAGATCAATTCAGTCTCATGATTCTCAGCCAATCAACCGTGACCTGCGCGTTCTCTGAGATCCCTCTTCACTGCTTTCACAACGTGATACACGGCAGCTGCCACTGACACCACCAGCCCTACAGGCACCACAACAACAACCAGTCCGAAACCCAACACATGGAAACATACCTGTAGGGCATACAGTCCCACCCCCTTCACTATCATCATACCAATCCCCCACCCTCTTCAGCGCCTTCCTCACCTTCTCACCCACTTTCTGCAAATTCATCCCACCCGCACAGTCAGAAGACTAATGGCGGGTCACCAGGTGTCACTCTGTCACTCAGTTGTATGGAAATGCTGCCAGGATTCGAACCAGCGTTTGTACAGCTAGTGCGATGGATACAACAGCACAACCAACTGAGCTATAGAGGAGGACACACACAAACACAATCACGTCAGCCAGGCTAGAATCCAGGTATGAATACACCCAGAAATCAGGTGTAAGGAGTCAGAAAGAAACTGGAAGGCATTAGAGAAGGTGATGGAGTAAAGAAGAAGTAGGAGATTGGGGAGAGTAGGATTAGCTGTCCCTCTGACAGTCCTGGTCATGTCACTCTGTCCATCACACGAACGATATAACTGTGTCACTATAAAACCCCTTAATCCCAAAGTGTCTACCTCACTTCACTTACGATAGAAGATTGACACAGGGCGCAGTGAGACAGAGAAAAGACCTGCCTCGAAATAATACAAGATCCAAGCTATCCAACACCTCGCGATTTTAAATTGGCAGCAGCAGTAATCTACGAACCTCTACGACACCCGATACTGGTGGCAACGGTTCTCTACAATATCCACATTATCGACCTTGGTGGCACTTAGCTATAAACCTACTCACCTCCCTTTCTACCTATCGACACTGGTGGCAACGGTAAAAGAAGAAAGATGACAAGGTTAAAGAGCGGTGAAGAAGAAAGATGACAAGGGTAAAGAAGCTGTAAAGAAGTGATAAAGAAGAAGCGGTAAAGAAGATTATTACAACCAGCGGTAAGGGAAATATTACAGCAACTATCAACGATTTACAACTCTGTGATTTACAACTCAACAATCTGCAACTTTAAAATATACAACATACGATTTACAACTCTACGATTTACAACTCTACGATTTACAACCCTACGATCAACTACGATTTCTACTAGCAACGAGCTCTACAAGTTAATCTTCTACAAGTATTAAGCTCTACGAGTTAATCTTCTTCAAGTAACAAATTCTTCAAGTTAAATTTCTTCAAGTAACAGGCTCTACAAGTTAATCACAAGACGCAAGAAAGAAGAAAGAAGAACAAGAAAGAAACAGAAAGAAAGGAAGTGCTGACTTGCAAATGAATCGTGTTATGACACAAGCAAGCTGAAGTAGCACAACACCTGACCTCCAACCTCCACCCTCCACAACCACAACCACAACTACCACACCTACCAAGGACCCAGAAAGAATGCAGTGGAGACGTCAGCAGCTGACAACGGCATGACAAGACCCCTAACGTACCACCTTCATTATCAGTATCATCATCAACATCCCCACTACCACCACCACTACAGTACTTTCAGTAAAGATGATGGGAATTATTCCATGGATTCTACTATTCATTCTGACAGCAAGAGGAACTTCTGACTTACACCCTCAGCATGTAGTAAGACAAGATTGCCTTATCGCACCAACTGCCTCTACATCTATTGTGTAAGACATAGTGAGTTATGAAATTAGTTTGGACGTACTTTACAACGAACCAGTCATGCTGCAGAATATAGCAAGACCACTTACAGTTCTAGGAGCAGTATTCAAAAGCTCTTCCTCATATGATCATCCAACACAAGAAGTGGCTGAAATCATTAACCTGTGGATTTCGAGGCACAGTTCAGGCTGGGAAGCGTCGTGTTGTGAGCCACAACTCAGGCTATGCTAACCTTCCTGTGGCCGTGCATCACCGCTAACTACTCCACCCCTACGCAAACTTATGCATGGCGTTACGCAAAGACAAATAGAGAGGTATTTTTTGTTTTTTCACCAGATGATGCCCTAGATGTTTTAACGTTATGCAGACACAGAGAGAGAGAGAGAGAGAGAGAGAGAGAGAGTTTTCTTTTTTACCAGATGATGCCCTGGATGTTTATCTTCAAGTTTATAATAAACAAACACTAAAATAATATATTCTTCTTTCATTTTTTGCGAACCACAGGGTGGGATAAAAATAAAGGTACTGTAATTGTGCAATCCACGGGTCAAATTAGCGGACTGGAAGCTAGAACAGGCTAAGACCATTATGCTCACCATGATCCAGGTCATCCCATCACGTTGGACTGACCTAACTGGGAGAACAAACAACATCACAGATACACAGGACAAACGTGGTTTGTTCGATCTAGATGGACCAATTCTAGGTTTCATTTTTGGATTGGCTGCAGAAAATGATCTTGAAGCAATAAATTTAACCCCCATCTGCAAGGTAAAGTCTATACACCTCTCGATCTGGCTTACACGGGGCTGCTGGGTAGTGGCTATACACGCAAGTGTCTTCCCACCATCATTTTAACCAGCCACCATTTCATCTCGCCACCAAAGGGCAGGGAGAGAGTCCCTCCACAGCACATAGGTGAGAGTCAGTCTATTCCATGCATTTGTCAGGTGTACAACGATGTTTTCAGGTTCCTATTTGTCTGATTCCGTCTGCGCCACCTGTCGCAAATTTTATCATCCACCCCTGCCAAGCCTCTTTCTAAGGATACTTGAATAGGGCTCAGTGATAATGTCATAAGGCATGCCTTGGATGCAACAGTGTCTAGTTTTTCTAGCGGTGAAGGAGTTATCACGTTGAGAGAAAAGCCATAGTCGACGTCGCAGGCATCTCAAGAACGCGTCCTGCTCTTTCACCAAAAATTAGTTCTCTCCCTCATGTCATTACTCATCAGTGCAACAACCTACAGACATGGAGATACTTTCATTCACAAAAGGAAAGTAATATGGTCTTTAATATGTTTCCCTAAGTTCTATATTTTCCGAGATATTAAGGGTTGGAAACTGGCAATTTCTGGGAAATTGCCTGTAGTGAGGTGACAACTGTGTTAAGAATAGCCCAGTGTTTGGGGGTTAACGAGATTACACACATTCTTTCATATCAACATAAGCTAGCTGATACCCAAAACAGTGTCTAGCTATCTACCTATAGCCCGACGCCCTAACCCCGCAAAGGGTGGCAAGAGACAAAACGCCTCCAAGTCGCTCTGTCACCCACCATTTGACTGCCCTCCCCCCAACTCACTCCCTCCTCCCTCATATACCTCTCAACTCCATCCCTCCACCTCATCCTCGGTCTCCCCCTCCCTCCCTCTACTTTACCGACATACACCCTATTAGTCAGTCTTTCATTCTCCATTCTCTCCTCATGTCCAAACCACCTCAGTAAATTTCTCCTAATTTTCTCAATCACTTCCACGTCCATCCCACAACGTTCTTTCACTTCTTCATTCGTCAGCCTGTCCCTCCATGTCACTCCACATGCTCCTCTCAGGTAACTCATATCCACTGCTCTCACTCTTGACTTGTTCCCCTCCAGCAAGGTCCATACCTCGCTTCCATACGTCAGGGTAGGGATCACGATACTATCATGCAGTGACTTCTTAACTTCCATACGCACCTCCCTATTCCTCATCACCGCTTTCAGTGAAACAACAACCTTCCTTCCCTGCTGTACCCCTTCAAGCACTTCTTCCCCACAACTTCCATCCTTACTCATCACACTACCCAAGTACTTGAATGCACTCACACTCCCAATATCCTCACCATCCAACCTCACTGTGCATTCTGTGACTTCATTCCTCTCAAACACTATAAATGTACTGGTGGGTTAGTGCCCCACCCCGTAAAAAGAACTAACTAAACAAGCGAACAAGTGAACAGAACAGTGTAATGATGATAACTGTAGAAAGCCTATGAAAAAAAAGAAATCAAGAAACTGTGGAGAAAATAATTGCTCTGGAAGGAAATACAACAGTTTTCCAACACTATAGATAGATAGATAGATAGATATAGATAGATACACAGATAAATATATATATATATATATATATATAGAGAGAGAGAGAGAGAGAGAGAGAGAGAGAGAAACACACATTACACGCGTGTGTACAAATATACTTGTACGCTTCTGTCTGGGAATTGAACCCAGGACCTCTTAATCAGAAGTCAGGTGTTGATACCACTACACCACGGCGTGATAAACGCTACAGCTACCTTATTTTTTTGACGAAACAAGGTAAATCCATGAAGCAAGGATATATTTCATCCACAGCACATCAGGATTATACTGCAGCCCCGCGCAACTCGGCAAGTGGCAGAGCAGTTAATCTATCCCTGAATCTCTTTAAACTAAATAAATGAAGGTTACGAGGAGATTTCATTCAAGTATTCAAAATATTAAAAGGACTTGATAACTTGGCTGCCAACAAATATTTCACAGTTAATCACTCGAATTTTCCTAGAGGCAATGGGCATAAAATAACTGGCAAACGATTTCAGTCGTATGAAGCTAAGCATTTCTTCGTTAACAGAGTTGTAAATATATGGAACAAATTGCCCTCCAATGTAGTAATTTGTGAAACCGTACTAACCGTTAAAGGTCGCGTGGATAAGTATCTGTCATCTAACCCCCAGCTTAATATGTTTACTGCTGAATAAAACGCTCGTGTTTTTATCATTATATTTTTTCCCAGAGCCCAGATCAATTTATTAAATGTAAATACAGTATAAGTACAGACTAGGATATGCACAGATAGCCCTGAGTTAACGGTTACTACTCCATGTTTCGACCTGTGATGGGATGTGGATCACTAAGGGTCCCTGTTAAGTGACCACCATCTGGATTTTTTTTAAATGTATCAGGAGTCATTGCTTCAGGATGTAACTTCTGTACTTGTCCCAATTTGGAAAGCTCCTTGTCTCAGTGGAGTGAACGGAGCTGGGGCAAACTGACTGCCACCTGCCTTAAAAGCCCCAGGCAAGACTGCTGCACCATCCCTGAACATCCACACTATGCATTTTCCACACTGTGTCTACAGACGGGGCGCCCCGGTAACTCTACGTACCCGTACATAATGCCGTGTCATAGTTATTTATTATTTGGTTGTTCATTTTACTTTACTACTTTCTCTTTCAGGTTATTCAGACTGGTAGCTTATAGGTAAAGTATTATTGAATGTAGCTTTTCCTTTTCAGTCTTTCCTATGAAATTTTCGTGTCAGTTTTTTTCCATGCTGCATGGCAGTTTTTCTCACTTTTTCCTGCCAGTTTAACTGGAGGGTTTGGAGGCGGGAGGTGCCTTCTTGCTTTACTATCCTTATGCATCAACATGTAGAATGAGGTCTCGCAGTCGTAGTCTACTCTGTAACAAGCAGCCTGGAAAGGACCATAAGATCTGTTGCTGTTTGCTTTCCTTTGTACTCCTATTCTCACAATTCAGCCACTGAGCCTCCTCCCCTCACCCCCACTTACATCCCGGTGTCCTCCTCACTTCTCATCACCCTCTCTCTCTTCACTCCCCTAAAACCCTCGCGTAATACTGTACTCCCTCATACCTTTTTCCCTCATACGAGTACCTCTTCATCTCACCCTATTCCCCCCACCCAACATGAAACAGCCGGTAAAACTAATTGCATCAGTATTCAGGGATGTTCGGTCTAACAGGTTGA
>JAGKTI010025881.1:0-13804 GCA_018397915.1 Birgus latro | reverse complement strand
AGGCAGTCGCCCTGGTTAGTGGAGCGTCGAGCTGCAGCCTTTTCCGCGGTGTTGTGCGGGGTTGGCGAGGCTGCAGCGTGATGGCGCGACGCTCCTGACGAAGGGCAGGCTGTGTATCACAGGAAAAGCTCCGTGGGATAACAAGGCGCGGCAGCCCGTTCTTCTCGAAAATCTGAGGGAGAAGAACAAGCATCGCGGCCTTGTCGTCACCACAGAACGCCTTCGCCGTTGCAATGCACATGGTGACAATTGTTTCCACTTCACCATTACATCGAGGGGGCACAGGGCGGCGCCCCTGAGCCGTGGGGCGCCGCCGTGCATAAGCAGAGCCTTGCACAGCTGCACCTCCAGGCCCAGTGACGTCTCTAGCCTCGGGACCCTTCGGTGTATGGTGAAGCTGGAATTCAACAGTCTCACCCTCGCCTAATGAGCGCTTAAGACGTCGTGAAGTGACAGCAGTGATCCCCAGACGATGCACAAAAACATCAGTTCCAGTATCCTGGCGCCTGATGAATCCGTATCCCACCTTCACACTGTACCACTTGACAACGCCTGTGATGGTCTGCGCTCTGGGCAACTCTCCTGTGTCAGTTGTGGCCCCCCTCGACGGGTCGTAGGCCGAGACACGATGGGAAGCCATGGCTGAAAGGGAGGGAAGTCTACGGGAGAAGGAACCCACGTTTCACTACCTGGGGGGAGAGCTCTTAACACCACGGCTGCCAGCGCGAGAATCGATGAGAGCCGTTCGTTCGTTTGTAGATTTCCCCCACCTATAGTGGAGGCCGAGCCTTACATTAGCCCGGTCAGTGGTCCAATGGATGCTGCTTGGTGAGGTTGTTGTATAGATCCATGTTTTGACTTTGACTAATTCTGATGTTTTTGACGGTGTTGTTGACTATTTCGTCCATGTTCTTCATAAGGTAGTCGTTGAAGGCGTCAGGGTTAAAGGGAGGCTTTTCTTGAGCTGGTGTTGAGTCTGAGATGTTGCTGTGGGAGGAGTCTTCATTGGAGGATTTGCGCTTCCTCTGTGTTCTCCTCGGTGTTGGTGGAGAAGCACGAGCCGCTGGGGTGGTTTTTGCGGCTGGCTGATCGGCAGCAGAGGGTGGAGAAGTGAGAGGAGGAGCGCTTTCGTTGGTGTTGTCGGTGTTGGTGGTTGGAGCTGGGTTGTCCTTGGTTTCAGGCTGTGCTACTGTGGTGGTGGTAGAGGAGGCAGTCGTCCTGTGTACAGGAGCGTCTAGCTGCAGCCTTTTCCGCGGTGTTGTGCGGGGTTGGGGAGGCTGCAGCGTTAGGGCGCGACGCTCCTGATGGGGAGCTGCCTGTGCACCACGGGCGAAGCTCTGAGGGATGGCAAGGCGCGGCAGCCCATTCTCCTCAAAAATCTGGGGGAGGAGAGTGAGCAGCGCAGCCTTGTCATCGCCACAGAATGCTCTCGCCGTAGCGATGCACATGGCGATGACAGTGTCGATCTCCCCTGTACATCGACGATCCTTGGGCCGGCGCCGCCGGGTCGTGGGGCGCCGCTGTGCATTGGCAGAGCCCTGCACAGCTGCACCCCCCGGTCCGGTGACGTCTTTAGCCTCAGGACCCTTCGATGTGTGGTGGAGACGAAAGACTACCGTCTCGCCCTCGCCTAACGAGCGCTGAAGGCGTTGTGAAGTGGGAACAACGATCCCAAGACGGTGCACGAATACATCGGCGCCGGTGTCCTGGCGCCGAATAAATCAGTACCCCGCCTTCACGTTGTACCACTTCACAATCCCTGTGATGGTATCCGCTCGTGGCAACTGTTCCCTGGCTGTAGAGGCCCCCCTCGACGGGTCGTAGGCCGAGACGATGGAAGAAGGCATCGGGAAACAGGGTTAAACTCTACGGGAATAGCAACGGACGTTTCACTACTACGAGCAGTGGGGAAGAGGTCTGCACACCACAGCTGCCGGGACGAGAATCGAACCACCAGGTGCGCACCTTTATATAGGCCTCCCGCTACCCGTAGGTTGCCAGATAGGGATATCTGAGGCTCTAGGTCACTTACACTTTACCGTCTATGTATAGTCTCTGCTAGGATTTACAGGGGACAATTTTTGGGGTAGCGTCTATATATAGTTCCACCGCAATTTTTCATTCTATTTTACACAGTCTATATATAGTTCCACCGCAATTTTTCAGTCTATTTTACACAGTCTATATATAGTTCCATCGCAATTTTTCAGTCTGTTTTACACAGTCTATATATAGTTCCACCGCTGGCTAAGGGTTAAAGGAATCCAGTGTTGCCTTGCAGTTGTACAGTACGATGGTGCAAAGTGAAATAAAGGTGCCAGTAAGAAACCCCAAGACTGACAAGAGAGAGAGAGAGAGAGAGAGAGGTTGGTTCGGAGAACCTAGAGTTGTATTCTGAGATACTTTGGATATTTTATAACACTCTTTCCTTAGCGATTCATTTTTACATTACACCTTAGTATTCCCAACTATGGTATTTTTGCAGATTACGCTTACATTAGAACGACATAAATAGTATTCATGAGAATTCTAAGGTTAAACGTGCTAAAACTGATCGCTAAGGAAGGTGTGCTACGAAGCCTGCCATGCCACTCAGAATACGATCCTCTCTCTTTCCTGCCCCTCTCATGCCCACCCCCTGCTGCTTCACCTGGGGGTTATAGGAGAAATGGGAGAGGTGCTGGAAAACCGCGTAAGTCCATGGGAAAAAGGCAAAATAGAGCATCCACGTAAACCTTTTAAATCGACGATATACTGCTTAATGTTCTTGTATCTCCAGACGATTATTATTATTATTATTATTATTATTATTATTATTATTATTATTATTATTATTATTATTATTATCATCATCATCATCACCATCATCATTATCATCTTTCATTATTATTATTATTATTATTATTATATGAACAGAGACTTGTTGAAGTGAAAGGGTAAGAGACCATAATTAAATGTTTTAAATCAAATAGTCCCTCACAGTACGAATTAAGTCGTCTGAAGATATGAAGAATAAAATATACTCAGTATATCGTACATCGTCGTAGCGATGCGGCTAACCTCTTCAGCCCAAAGATGTCTTTTTCATTTCATTCTTGCTATCTCCACACGATATATTCAGTTTACGGGATGCATTTAGATCAGAAGGGGCTAGAGCATTAAGTAGCCCCTTTTCTAGAAAAGGTTCTTCCTAAATCTAAACTTTTCAGCCCGCAGACTTCATTTTTCGTCTATTCTTGTCCCTTTCAGACGATTTTATTCAGGTTAGAAATGAACTCTGGTAGTGAAGGGGTAAATAATTGCAAAATCTAACCCCCTCACCCAATTCGAAAGTTTCCCGTAGTGGAAAAAAATCGTCTGGAGAAGGGCAAGAACTAAGTAAGAAGACGCAAACGTACTGAATGGGAATATAAAATTGTTTGGGGCAGCCAGAATAAACTGACGAATTACGTTAATTTAGTGAAGAGGATTACTGAAGAAACAAAAGAGAAATCGTACAAAAAATTATAGGATCTTGTTCGTCCCATCAAACACAAAACAAACAACAAAACAAACACTACCACGGTACATTACCAAAACACTGAACAGCATCATTCTTCTAGGCATACCTGGAAAGAAAGAAAAAAAAATCATTATCATCATCATCATCCATATCTTCACGTTTATCATTATTATCACTAACATTATCATAATCATCAGCTTATATGCCACCATCAACATAATTACTGCATCTATCATCATCATCATCATCATCATCATCATCATCGCAATTACCCTCTTCTCAACATCATCACCACAACCATCGTCATATTCACCAGTCAGATTTATCAGTTGGCTGAAGGCGTACAACCCTTTTGATGCAAAGTATAAAAATAAACTTATTTCAGTGTTCACTGACATCTCAGCCGATGGCACCATCAACTGTGATCAAGCAGACGAAGTCGGGAGTGAGCTTCATAAAGAGATGGTTGGTAGGAAAGAGCTTTGCACAGATGACTCTGAAGCACTCTGCGAAGGTTGTGCCACTTTCTGCCATGACCTCAACCATCAAAGTGAGAGGTGAAGCAGTTGAGATCGATCAGCTACTGATGTTCAATAGGGTCCTGGCAGTTCTCCAGTCAGGTTCTGAGCTCGAAAACTTCGACCAGTGCGTGTTTGTAAACTATGCCTCATCTCTCTTTCACAGTTTTTCAATGAGGAAGACTATCAAATTTTGCCTGGCACAGTCTCTAAAGCTCAATAAGCATATCAACACAGAGAATGTCTCACAATCTATGACCATCATCGATGGCAGTCATCTTTTTCATGTGGTCTCGCCAACTCCTCTCACATAATGTGTCGTCGACCTATTCATGAAATACATCATAAGTCACTGCAGTCAAGGGAGGATCATTGTCGTCTTTGATGAATATGGGGATAAGCAGACCACCAAGTCACTGGTGCAGTGCGGGTGAGCAAGGGGCAAGACCTCTGTAGATATTAACCTGATACTAGATGGACAGACTACAACGTCACAACAAGAGTTCCGCAACAATTTTTACAACAAGACTGCACTCATTAGTGAGCTTACTAAAGCCCTGTTATCGAGGGGTGTAGAGGTGAATCAAGCTTCAGCTGATGTGGACCTCAACACTGCGTTGTCAGCTGTGGCTGCTGCTAAGACAAGAAGTGAGCCAATTCACGTGGTGTTCCGTAACACTGTTCTTTTTATTTTGCTGGCAAGACTGAGTAGCGAGGAGGTCATTTTGATTCAACCTCAGCCAGGCAAGCCATCTAAACTTATCAGTATACAGCATGTGAAGACACCTGGAGCCAGACCTCTGTGATGTCCTGCTGCCGCCATATGCGTTGATGGGATGCAGTACCACCAGTGCTCCTTTTTGCATTGGCAAGGAAAAGCCCCTCATGCTTGCGCAATGCGGTGAACAGTTCCACTCATGCCTGACCACCTACAACAGCAAGGGAGATGATAAAGCTAGCACTGCTGAAGCCAGGGAGAATTTGACGATGCTGTACAACGTGAAAAAATTCAAAACTTGATAAGGTCAGATACTTCCGCCTCAAGCGGATAATTGCTCACACAGGACTTTCATCTAAAACCAAACTTAGCACCCTTCCTCCAACAAGCATTTCTACAAAGATGCACTCCTCCTGTGTGTTCCTGCAAGTCCAGTCCTGGTATGGCAATGATTTTGATCCTTTCGATTTGGGCTAGGAACCGTGGTCCGGCAATCTGTTCCTTACCGGTTCTGAACGTGCTGTTGCTCCAGGGCGAGTGCCCAGCATAATATTTTGTGACTGAAAAGCGGGGTGCAAAGAGAATTCGGCTTGTCTGAGTAGGAAGGCTAACGAAGCATGCGATACTATGTGTGGAGGCTGTGTTGGTTTGTCCTGTACAAGTGTGTTTGGTGATGACGTGCAACATAATGCAGATTGACTCTTTGGTCATCTTAGACATCTCAGGCACTCTTAGTTCATGAAGGAAGTTTACTCCATAGTTGATTGTGGTTAAGTTCATTTCTAAATGATAACTGTTACCCAAACTTACTGCTAAGTGCACTGGGTGGTAATAATCAATGCTGAACACAATGAAACCGAAATTATTGTAGCTCACATAATTATATGTTGCACTGCTCTATGATCAATCAATAACCTGAACAAAATACTCTATTGCATCAGTAAGAATGAACGTGTTATGGCGCACGAAAAGTAAGAATAATAACAATCAATTTTTAACACCAAGTTCCTCCTGACGAGTCACGACCCCTCACTGGAGGATGCAATCACTGTTTCAATTCCCTCTGGGTTTCGGCGAATCCATCCAACCACTCCTGGTGCTCTCAACGTCCTTGTATTGACGTCTCATGGGTGTAGTTCCAATTAAGCACTTGAATTCAGTCGTCTTTTTTAGTCTCAGACCCCTCGCCCACTAAACGAGGCGAATGCAAAGTTTTTCTCAGCGTGTGTATCGGGGGTAGTGGTGTGTATGTGTGTGTGTGTGGGGGGGGGATAAAATAACAGAATTTTCGTTCAGTTTTAAGCAAATGTCCTAGGAAAGCCTGGGGTGAGCCAAAAGGTTGGCCTACTGTTTTTTACAGAAAAAGGTCAAAGGCCAAGGTCACCTAGCAAGGTGGGCTTAAATAGTATATGTCCGATAAAATCCAAACTTTGTACATTGGTTGAGGGGTAAGGCATGAAAGATGGTATTCATTTCTGAGAACACTGTCAAATACTAAGGTGATAAGTCTATTTGTGAACAAAATAAATAAAGGAGTTATGATTTGATTTCGACCGAACTTATAATTATTACTGATACTGATATAATAAGAGTAATAATAATAATATTATTATTATTATTATTATTATTATCATTATTAATTCCCAGTACGCCATTTCAGTGAAGGCGTCAAGTGGTATCAGACCCTCGAGACGTCAGTAGAGTAGCGATGACAGCACAAGAACCAAATACAGGGACTAGTCGACATCACAGGAGGGCTATAGCTGTGTCGTATACCCTCAAGCCAGCGATCAGGACTTGTAGAGAGGAGGGGGACTAATAGACTTCTTCTTTTAATCTGCGTCTTAACCAGGTAATGTTTTCTATTTTGTTCTCGTTTCCTGCACACTATAAGAGATCCAGATTTTACTGGAGTGTTTGCTGAAGGCCGTATCTAATTCTTCTTGTTAAAAATGGCACTTAGGGTGAATAATAAATCACCTGGGGAACGAAAGAACTTTTTTTTACTAGTATTGTTACTACTACTACTACTACTACTACTACTAATAATAATAATAATAATAATACGGCTACTACTACTACTACTACTATTATCATTATTAAGAAGGAGCATGTGGAGTCACATGGAGAGACAGACTGACAAATGAGGATGTGAAGGAGCTTTGTGGTGTAGATGGGGACGTGATAGGAAGCGTTAAAAAGAACACATTAAGGTGGTTTGGCCATGTGGAGAGGATCGAGAGTGAGAGACTGACGAGGAGAGTGTATGTGAGTGAGGTGGAGGGGGGGAGAGGGAGGGGGAGACCAAGGATGAGATGGAGGGATGGAGTGGAGAGGTATATGAGTGAAGGGGATGTGAGCTGGGAGCAGGGCAGTGAAATGGCGGGGGACAGAGCGACATGGAGGCGATTTGTTTGTGGCCACTCCTTACGGGATCAAGGCGCCTGGCAATAGATAAATAGATAGAAAAAGACAAGCAGGAAGTAAATAATAAAAACAGACAAAGACGAGAATAACGAAATAAATAACAGTATAGCAGGCTGTGAAGCCTATGCCCAGAGTCGGACATGTATAAAAAAAAAAAAAAAAAAAGTGACAAGAAAAAATAATGAAATTCTGATAAAAAGACCAGAAAGAAGAAATAATAAAAGCAAAACAAAAAGGCATGAAAGAAAAAAACAACAAAAAGGAGGTAAAACAAGAAAAAAATATCAAATATTTAAAAAATTAGGACAAGAAAAATAAAAAGGCTAATAAAATGAAATGAAAGGAGAAAAAAACAAAAAAAAACATGAAACGGCAAGAAATAAAAAATAATAGAGCAGAAAAAATATATAAATATAAAAAAAAACAAAGAAGGAACAAAAAAGCAGGTAACAGTCAAGAAGAAAATAATAAATGCAGATAAAAGACGAAAATAGATAGTAAAAGCAGGGAAAAAAACAGGTAAAAAGACAAGAAAGGGGAAAATGATGTAAAGAAGGTAAAAAGAGGAAAGAAGATTAAAAGAAACAGATAAAAAGATAGGGAAGAAAATAATGAGCACATAAAAACACAAGAGGAAAAAATACAGAACAGATAAGAGAAGAAAAAATTGCAAAAAATATATAAAAAAAAGAAAATTATGAAAAGCAGATGAAAAACAAGAAACAGCAATATAATAAAAAAGAGAAAAAAAAAAAAAAAAAATTGATAAAAAAAAGACAAGAAATAAGAAAGAATAAAAAAGCAGATAATAATACAAGAAGGAAGAAACGTACTGTGAAAACCAGATAAATATCTTTCCACTCTTTACCAGTCATAACCTTCACTTGAACGGATATGAGCTCGACCACTGCCATGACCCCCTCATGGTTTATGAGAAATGAAAGCGCAATAAAAAGCCTTTAATATGACAAGCAAAAAAAAAGTCCACCGGCATAAGAATGATCTCTTTAGAAGTCTTGATCCCTCGACTCAACTGCCATAACGCACTTGTGGTTTCTGAGTCTCCTTATCCGGCCATGATACTCTCATCGCCTTTACTGATGTCTCCAGGGCCTAATGCCAAGTAACATTTTCAGTCCTGGTACTTAAGAAAAAAATTCTTGCTATATTCTAACGATTTTATTTAGTTTTGATTACCCCCCCTTTTTATTTTAACCGTGAGAATTAGATACAGCCTTCATGAAGTCTCACAATTTTAGATAGATTTCCTAATAGTATGTTCAAACCAATATTTCAGTATAAAAACATCATCTAAGGGAAGTGTTTGGCACGCAGGTAAAAAAAAAAAATCTCTTACTTTCCCATCCTATTAAAAGTCATGACCCTTGGCTTACGCTAAGTCTGGCCACTCCCAAAACGTCCTTGTGGTTCCTGTGAGTCTCTTCAGCAGGCCCTGGTGTTCTCACTGCCTCTTTACTGACGTCTCAGGGTCTGGTGCCATTACCCACAGTCAGACGATGATTTTTGCATTTCATCCTACACTTTAACTCTACTTTGTCCGATTGTTTTCTTTTTTAGTTTATTCTTGCCATCTCATGACGATTTGATAATCTGAACTGTAAGAATTAGGTACAGCCTTCATTAATTCCTTCAATAATGGGTGGATAACACTCGGCTGGAAGCAAGAAGACAGTACAAAAGTATCTGCGTGAACTAGTTAATGAGAAGGGAAAAATATATAAACAAATAAATTAACAGAAATAAATAAATAGACAACGAGAAAAATTCACTACCCTCCCCTCATTTACAAGACTTAACCCATCGCTTGTGATCAACTCAATATGGCCAATTATGTAAAAACTTTGTAGTTTCTGAGGGTCTCTTCTCTGACCCTTGTGTTCTCATCGACACTTTATTGACGTCTCTAAACACCTTCACTCCAATGACTTGTTTATTCTTGCTACTTACAGACGATCTTATTCAAGCTAAGAAAGGCCTCTCATACTGAAATAGTTTATGAGAAGTGTAGCGTAAAGTGTGTAAGAATCTCTGAAATAAGCAAGACTAAGACAGACATCAGCGTGTTCAGTGGGTTATGAAACAAATTAAAAAAAAAAAGCAATACGAAAAAAAAAAAGTAATTCCCCCACCAGCATCTCTTTTAAAGTTATGATCCGATCTCGGCGAGGCCAATAATATAACTCTCTTTTGGTCTCGAAGTGTACCTTTCTCCTCCCCTACTACTTATTTTCCTGACGTCCCGATGACCATTACCATTTATTCTTGCTACCTCCAGGCGATTATGTTCAATTTTGGAAACGCCTCTCGAATAAAATCATGAAGAAAAAGAAATGAAGAAAGTAGGAGGGATAAAGTAAGAAGGAAACGCGACTTATTACCCCCCTCCCTCTTTATAAGTTACACCCCCTCACTTGAGCTGACTCGACCACTGTTCTAACCCTCCTGTTGTTTCTGAGAGTCCCTAAATCCGACCCTGGTGCTCTCATCGACACTACTGACAGCTCGAGAGCCTAATGTCAACTTCCAAACAATTTCATCCAGTTTAGGAAGGGCTTCATGCAATATACTAACGGAAGTCATGAAAAGTCTTCCCTAAATTGAGTAAAAGCCTCTAAAATTAACAAGAATGTAGTAAAGAGAAGCCATCTGATTCAAAGGGCTAAGAAGCACAGAAAGTAAGAATACAAAAGTCTTTAGCTTCCCCCACAAGCTTCTCTTTACAAGTCATGACCCGATCTCGGCGCGACCAATAGTATAAACCTCTTGTGGTTCCTGGGGTTCCTTTATCCGACCAGGGTGCTCACTTCCTTGGCGTCTCCGAGGGCTTAATACCATTTAGGCGCGACGGGAAGTGTCGGGGAAAAAGAGTCCGCTGACCTCTTAAGTGAAAATCCGTAAGTGGCCATTGGGAACCTCTCCTCAAATATCATTAAAACTTTTTTGTCGCGACCGAATGATACCGACGCAAAAATTCAGAGTGAAATCCCCATGATCATTTTTTTGCACCTAACCTGCCGCTCTTTTCCTCCCTCTTTCCGCTCCCCCTACTTCCCTCTTCTCCTTCCTTCTTCCTCCTTCCCCTCCTGCTTCTTCCTCTCTTCCTTCCTTGTCTCTCTTCCCCCTTTTTTTCCTCCTTTCCTCTCCTCTTCCTCCACTAATGATTATGTTTTTACACCTAACTCAGCCTCCTCCCTCTCTTCCCACCCCATTCTCCGCCCCTCTCACCAATCTCCTCTCTGTTCCCTCTCCTACCTGTTTGATATATATTTTGTACATAATTCTGCCCCCTTTCATCCTGTCGCCTTATCTAACATATCTTTTAATTCTCCTCCTTCTCTTATCATCTCTTTCACCCTTGTATTTTTTTTCTTTCTTCCTTCTCTTCCTCCATTTCTCTCTCATCTCCCCTCCATCAACCTTTTCTTTCGTCACCCCTACCACCTCCTCCTTCTGCTCTCCTCCCTCACTCTTCTTCCACCTCCCTAAACATCCTTCCGCTTCTCAACTTATATTATTTTACACCTCTCGATATTTCTGCTCCTCCTCCTCCCCTCAAACATTCTCCTTCCTCTTCCCTTTCCTTCTCCTCCTTCCTTTCTTCTTCCTCTTCCTCCCTCTTTCTTCTCATCTCCTCCCCATTTCCTTCCCTCCTCCTCTTCCCCCCTTTTTACCACATTTCCCCCATTCCTACCCCTCTTTCCTCCCCTTCTCTCTCCCTTACGTTTCTCTTCCTCCCTTCCTACATCTTGATTCTACCCTCTACTCTTTTCCTTCCTCTCACACCAATCCACCTCACTTTCCCTACGCCTCCTCTCTCGTCCTCATTCTCCATCACACTTCCATCCCACCCTATCCCCCTTGAATCATCCTCCCGTACTTCTCTTGTTCTCCCCCTTCTATCCCATTTCCATCCTATTCCACTCCTTTTTTAATCATCATCTCTCCTAACTTCAAGGCACGTCCTCTTCCCCCTCCACCTCATTCCCTTTCCCCTAACTCCCCTCTTCCTGCCTCCTTTTTCCACTTCCCCATTTCATTCCCCCTCCCTTACGTCTCCTCCCCTTTTGAACTTATATTCTTTTTCCCCTCCTCCATTTTCTCATGTTCTTTTCCTTCCCCTCCCATTTTTTATTTCCTCCTTTCTCATGACATCTTTTCAGGTCCTCTTATCCCTCTCTCTTTCCTCATTATACTCACTTTTTCTCCCTCTCCTTTCTCCTTCCCTTCAAATTCACATTTTCTTCCATTTCTAAACTTTCCCCTTTCTTATGTATCTTCCCACACTCTTTCCCTCCCCAAACCCCTCCCCTCCTGTAGTCCCCATCTCATCCTCCTCCTCCTCCTCCTCTCCCCTGCCTCTGCTCCTTTCCTCTCTTCCCCCTCCCCTCACAATACTGTATCTCTCCCTCTTCCCCACTTTATGCTTCTCTTCTTCCCTTTGCCTTACTCCTTCCTCCCCTCCTTTTCTCTTTTTCCTTTATGACAATTTCTCACCTCTTTTCTCCCTCCCTCTCCTCCTCACACACTTCACACACTCCCTTATCCCTTTGCTCCATCCTACTCCCACCCTTTCCCCCCTAACCTCTCCCATTATCCTCTCCTCTCATATCCTACACTACCTGTGTTAACCCCATCCTTTATTCCCCTTCTTTCCCTCTTCCCCTCTCCCTCTCCACTCGTTCCCGTCTCTCATTTCCCTTCCCATTCACCTCCCACTTCCCTTTTCTACCCCTCCATCCTACTCCTTTTCCCTAATTCTCCTATTCTCCCCGATTTCCCTTCTCTTCCCCTCCCCCTTTTTCTCCGTTAACTCTCTTCCCCCTCCCAGCCCCCTCCTCTTTAAGCCAAACAGCGTCCTTAGCCATGGAATCACTTAGTACGTTTAGCGCTGCTTGGTGGGCCTCATGAGCTAGATTTTTTTTTTTTTTTTTTTTTTTACCATTCTTGCACTGAGCTTTGCAATTGTGGGGCTCCAGATTCCAGAGGTTTTTGAGCTGTAGAATATGTACGTGTGTTTTTACTTACTTCCTGTCGCTTTATTTACGCATACTTTCTTCTACACTCTTAGCGTCCTGTGACTCACGCTTACATGAACAAAACTGGAGTTAGCTAGGATATATGATTACAGGTGTCCCCATCATGAAAGGTTTAGTATCACCACTAAATCTCCAGTGACTCATTCTTACCTGAAAATAATCGTCTAACGCCAGCTAGAGGAGAACGCAAGAGTTGTCGCCACCATGAAAGGGTTACGTTGGCACGATTAAAACTCTCATGCGTTATATTCACTCAGCAAAATACAGCTGTCTGATGTCAACCGAAATAGAATTCTAGAGTTGCCCCCACTACTACAGACTTTTGTTTTGGGTCACCCACCATTTTCTCTTTTCAACCACCCACCTACATATCGTATAACACATTTTTCCAGGAAATAAAACTCTGAATCTTATGACTTTCTGTTGAACATTTTTGCTTAGCGTTACCCGGCAAAGAATACAACTGTCCAAAATCCGAAAGCCAATGGTAACGGTACTAACACTTTTAGGCTCGTATAGACTCTGAGCTTAATAGAGTAGCTTAGCGCCACTGAGAAGGCAAACTAAAGTATATTGGCAATCTTAATCTCCTATTCTAACTTTCAGCCAAACAAAACAATCATTTGGCGTTAGAGGAAAAGAACCGAAGAGTAGTCGAGGCTAATCAGTTCTGCCAGGGGACGTAATTTTTGTTTCATTAACTGTTTCTGGACGATATTAATTAACTTAGGAAACAATTCTCGTTACTGACTGTGTTAATGAGGACTATATATAACCCCTGAAAGTCTCTTCTAAACTGAATGAACTAATCTGGAGACAGAAAAGAAAAAAAAAACAGTACAAACGATACCGTGGGGGTAAAAAGATTAACTTTTCGATTACAGGTATTACCTTTTTAATTAAGAACCGTGACAGTACATTTCACAGCTTGTACATTAACACGGTGCCGTTGGTACTTTAGCCCTGAACATTGACACAAACGGCGCTAATCCCTTGAAAGCAGGCCTGGAATTTGCATAAATATATTTTTCCCTATGACCTATTTACCCATGGACGAATCACGTGTGTGTACACAATATACGGTGAGTATGACGAGTACATTAGGCAGTATATGTAAATATGGGATGTGGTATGTCGCGTAATTTATGCAGTGTAAGTAAATAAGGTATATAGTGTGTACTCTATGTAATATGTGAAATTACTGGATATGGCAAGTACTGTACTTTTTAATATATGCAAATAGGGTTACTTAATTATACGTGCAATGTTACGCTGATTGTAAATTGGGACCAATCAACACACGAATGACTGTTTATTTTAAGGCAAAGATAGGTGGCCCAAGCTGCTATGATTTGGCCTGGGAAATAATACAGGTGTGGTGTAATAGGAAGCTTATTTGGTCCGCAATCGAGAGGTCCTGGGTTCGATTTTTGGACCGTCCAATAGAGACCCTTGGGTTTCGGCAAGGTCGCTCTATCCGATCCCGTTTGCAGCTAGAACTGAAACAGGGAACTGGATTGTTAACTCGACGGTTGTATGTTGCTGTATTGGGGAATAATTGCGTGCTTTCCATATCAGTCAC
>JAGKTI010025880.1:0-13804 GCA_018397915.1 Birgus latro | reverse complement strand
GTGTGTGTGTGTGTGTGTGTGTGTGTGTGTGTGTGTGTTTATCTATGTATGGTTGTGTTTTTTTTTTTTTATGCATGGAAGAAGGAACCAAAGGCCACGGGCCTGCATACTGTTCCTTCCAAGAAAAAGCAAAAACAGTACAAAAGAGAGCCAAATTCAAGATCCGTTCAATTTGAGATGCCTGGACACACTGCGTTTGAAAGACGGGAGATCATAGGAAGTAGGAAATACAGACAGAGGAAGACAGTTCCAGAGTTGACCAGTTGCATAAATAAAAGACTGGGAGTAACGGTTAACTCTTGCAGTAGAGAGTTGGACAGAAAAGGGATGAGAGTTTGTTGCTAGACGGGTACTACGTGCCCGTCGTAGAGGTGGAGGGATGCAAGCAGACAGTTCAGAGGAACAGTGACCATTGAAGTAGCGATAGAAGAGAGATAAAGATGCAACATTGCGGCGAAGAGACAATGGTTGAAGGGAATCAGTAAGAGGAGGAGAGTTAATGAGACGAAAAGCCTTTGACTCCACCCTATTGAGAAGAGCTGCATGTGGGGAGCCTCCCCACACATGAGAGTTGTACTCCATACACGGGTGAATAAAACCCGTGTACAAGGTCAACAACTGTGCAGGGGTAAAGAAAGTATGGAATCGGCTTAGCACACCTAATCTCTTAGAAGCAGATTTCACAAGAGATGTAATATGTTCTTTCCAAGACAAATCCTGAGAGAATGAAACCCCAAGCATGTTCAAGGATGATGCAGGACATAACTGTTCATTATTAAACATTAGTGGGTAATCCTGAGGAAGATTTTGTCGGGTTGATATGTGTAAGAACTGAGTTTTTGATGCATTAAAAATAACAAGATTATTTTTACCCCAATCAGAGATATGAGCCAAATCAGACATTAGGTGTGCCATAGCCTCATCCCTTTTTTGTTGAAGTAACTGCTGAGATGGACGTTGTGAAAACCGAATGGAAAGGTGAAGGGTGGAATCATCAGCATATGAGTGGATAGGGTTAGATGTACAGCTTAGAAGGTCATTGATGGATAAAAGGAAGAGAGTAGGTGATAGGACAGAACCCTGAGGAACACCACTGTTGATAGGTCTAGGAGAGGAACGATGGCCGTCTACAACAGCGGCTATAGAACGACCAGAAAGGAAGCTAGAGATGAAGGCACAGATAGAAGGATAGAAACCGTAGGAGGGCAGTTTGGAAATTAAAGATTTATGCCAGACTCGATCGAAAGCCTTTGAGATGTTAAGTGCAATGACAAAGCTTTCGCCAAAGTCCCGAAAGGAGGATGACCAAGAGTTTGAAAGGAAGGTGAGAAGATCGCTAGTGGAGCGTCCCTGACGGAACCCATACTGACGATCAGAAAGAAGGTTGTGACAGGAAAGGTGCTTTAAAATTTTTCTGTTAAGAATTGACTCGAAAACTTTTGAGACACAGGATGTTAAAGCAATTGGACGATAGTTAGAGGGTTGGGAATGGTCACCCTTCTTTGGGACTGGCTGAATGAGAGCAAACTTCCAGCAAGAAGGAAAGGTACAAGTTGAGAGACAAAGGCGAAAGAGTTTACCTAGGCAGGGTGTAAGCACAGAGGCACAGTTTTTGAGGACAACAGGAGGGACTCCATCAGGACCGTATGTGTGTGTGTGTGTGTGTGTTTGCAAAACTGTACAGGTTGTTAACGCTTTTGTTTTACTGTCAACGTCATAATGCATTAATTTCTTGCTGCAGTATGTTAACAGTTTTATTACATACTCTTTACATATCCTAGCATTTTGTGTTTGTACTAGTTGTGAGACCAAGAGTGTTAAGCATGATTAGCTTGAAATGTAACTGCCAGTTAAGAATGACAGGTGTGGGAGGTTGGAAAGGAGTACTGTACTGGGAAGGGTTGGGAGCTGGGGTCAGAGGAGGATGGAGCTCATTTTGTTACCCTCCTCCCCTCTTCCCTGGATGTACAGGGGTAAGAAGTGAGTGTGAATATTCATATTTCTAATGTTTTCAGAGGTCCCACCCAATAGTCCGAAAAAAACAACAGTCCGAAAGACCCTCGGTCCTCTGCCATTCGGATTACAGGACTTTTGCTGTATGTGTATATGTAGTATATATGTATGTCTGCAGAAGGATTTTTGTGAGCTGAAGCCAGGAATGTGAAGGCTTGAAGGAATGTGTTGCCCATTTGACTGGGTGTAGAGAGGTTTAGAAGATGGAGGGATGGAATGGAGTTAGGATTTAGAATGAGTGCAAATAAAGTGAAAGTAATGATCACACAAGTGGATGGTGGCATTGTGGTGGCAGAAAATGAGTTGCTGTGTGCTGCATCAGAGAGGGTATGAGGAACAATTCAGTCTTTTGTAATGTTTGCAACTAATGGGTCACAAGAGATGCAGCGGTGTCAGAAGTAATCTCTGGATGTGATAAGCTTTGAGTTAACTGTGTATGTGTGTGTAGAGTAAGGAGTGGACTGCATTTGTGTGTGAGTGTGTGTGTGTGTGTCCGACTCTGGGCATATGCTTCACAGCATGCTTCCAAGGCCCAGTAGTCCTCCTACACACCATACAACTCTACATGTTACCACTTCGGCACTAACACCCACTGTCCATATTGAATACATGCTAGAGCTGTCTCATACAGGACTGGTGTACTGGTATTAGCGGGGGTATTTTTACGACGTGTCGGTGGTTCTTCTGGTAGATCAGTAAAGTCTGATTTTATGAAATTCAAACCCTTAAACTGTTCCCTGCTGCAGCCGGGATTTGAACTTGGGTCCAGTAGGACTGCAGGCCACCACTCTGCTGATTAAGCCACCGCCTTCCTGCGGTAGACTTCACAGATGCGTTTTTAGAGTTTGTGAAGAAGTTTTATTATATAGTTGATGTGAGTTTGGCAAGGGAAGCTGAAGCCAGCTACATTGTTAGAGTTAGGAGTGGATGGATTGGAACTGTTACCTCTTCTGACACTTAACCCCTAAAGACCGCATTTTTCTGAAGCTGTTCCACCCTAACTGCAATTCGGGGTTGATTTTTCAAAGTTTTCCGAGGTAAATAAAATTTCTTACAAATTTCAAGAGCTTGAACTTACACACCTGAAAATACCAATCTCAGTCTCCTAGGCCTAATGGTTACTGCAAAACCGCCCATCAAAGATCATTAAAGTTCCCCCTCGCGGTAAGAGAGAAAACAGGAAAATATTGGCAGAAAAAATAAAAGCACCAAAATAGAATTCCATCCATCATCCAATCCTATGTTGCCCCATGAGGAGCGAAGGAGCCCGGGGTTAGGCAAATTAGTCCTGGCATTGATGATGAGAGTGCACGGCTCTTGTTTGGCGAGCCACAGCTCACTAATGTGAGTACATTTTTTCACTTCGGCAAACAAATTTGACATGTAAGTTGCCTTTTGGTAAGGAGAAAATACATCCACTTCAAAACCCAGTAAACTACAAAATAAGTGAATCTCACTTGAATTAATAAAAAAGCACATTGTGATCGATTAGTAAGTCTTTCCTTGTTGCCATTGTGAATGTTTAAAAATAGACCGACAAACGTTGCCAAGCGTACCTGAACTAAAGTCCGAACGTTCCTGAGATGGTTTGTTTACAAACAGAAGCATGTGCTTGTTCAAGAAAGTAAGTTTGCTTATTTTTTTATTATTATTTTTTTTTTTTGTGAATTTTCCTATTGAAATGATATGTCACAATCATGCACAGTTTCATACAGTCATCAGCAGTCATTATTTTTTTCATTTTCATTTATTTTATTTACTGGTATATATTTTAGAAACTCAAGATGACTTCAAATCTATTCTAGTCTAGTCATTTTTTTTTTTTTGACAGTTTAGGTATGAAACGCTACGATATTTCATTGTTGTATTGATATTTTATTTTGTTTTTGTTTTGGTTTCTTATTTTAGTTTTGCTGTTCCATAAGAATTCCAAATTATTTTGTACATATAATTATAGCAATGATTCTTATTATTTTATTCCAGATGAAATGGAGAAGACAGTAGATTTTTTATGTAGTCAGTTTTTTTTATTCTGAGATACTTAGTTTAGGTATACAGTAATATGCTGCAATATTTCATTGCTACAGTATTTAATTTTATTTTGTTTTCTTAGTTTAGTTTTACTGTTCCATAAGATGCATGGAGAGAGCATTATAGCCGGTTGTTGAATGAGGAGTTTGATTGGGATAGGGAAGGTTTGGAGCCAGCTGATCCAGTGTTTGGGCCTTGGCCTTTGATTGACGCTGCTACTGTGAGTGAGGCAATAGGCAGGATGCGGGTGGGGAAGGCGGCAGGTGTGTCTGGGTTGACTGCCGAAATGTTGAAGGCCTCAGGAGATACTGGGGTGAGGTTAGTCACTGACCTGATAAATATGATTATATATGAGTGTGTTGTCCCAGATGATTGGCTGAAGAGTGTAATTGTAAATGTGTACAAAGGGAAGGGTGATGCCCTGGAAAGGGGAAATTACAGAGGTATAAAGCTCTTAGATCAGATAATGAAAGTAATGGAGAGAGTTCTAGAAGGTATGATTAGAGAAAGAGTGAATATCAATGAGATGCAGTTTGGGTTTATGCCAGGCAGGGGGACCACTGATGCCATATTCATTGTTCAACAGCTTCAGGAAAAATATATTGGCAAGAAAAGGGAATTGTATTTTGTTTTTGTTGATTTGGAAAAGGCCTTTGACAGAGTCCCTAGAGAGGTGGTGAAGTGGGCAATGAGAAAGCTGGGGTTGGAAGAGTGGCTGGTTAGGGTGGTTATGGCCATGTACGTGGGTGCTCACACTCAGGTAAGGGTGAATGGAGCTTTGAGTGATGAGTTTCCCGTGAATGTTGGTGTGCATCAGGGGTCAGTTTTGAGTCCCTTGTTGTTTATCATGGTGCTTGAAGCCCTCTCACGTGACTTCAGAGAGGGACTCCCATGGGAGATGTTGTATGCTGATGATTTGGTGTTGATTGTTGAGAATGAAGGGGAGGCTGAGGAAAGATTTAAGAAGTGGAGAGATGGTATGGGGCACAAGGGCTTAAGGGTAAATGCAGATAAAACAAAAGTGATGATATCTAGGGTTAGTGGCGGTACAATCAGATGAGAGGGATAGTGGCCATGTGCAGTTTGCCACATGGGTGTGGGAAGTAATTCCATCTTGTGCAGTGTTTGTGATAAGTGGATGCACAAGAGATGTAGTGGTATTAGAGGTAGACTGCGAGATAATGCTGATTTCATGTGTGCGTTGTGTCGGGGAGAGCAGGCAGAGATTGTTAGGCGTGAGAGGGTTGAACTTGCAGGTGAGTCTCTTGAGTGTGTGGAGGAGTTTTGTTATTTAGGAGACATGTTATGTGCCGGAGGTGGGGCTGGAGTTAGCTCGGTTGCTAGAGTGAGAAGTGGTTGGAAGAAGTTCAGGGAGCTGTTGCCTCTCCTGACATTGAGAGGACTCTCCTTACGTGCTAAGGGGTCTTTGTATGCAGCATGTGTTAGGAGTGTGATGCTGTATGGTAGTGAGACCTGGGCAGTAAAGGAAGAAGATATTCGCAGGTTTAAACGTACAGAAATGACAATGATTAGGTGGATGTGCAGTGCGTCCCTGCCTGCAAGGCCTGGGGGGGCTGGGTTTACGATAGAAGAGTTGAGAGGTAGGATGGGACTAGAGTATATTGGTGTTGTGATGAGGAGAGGTAGGCTGAGGTGGTTTGGACATGTGGAGAGGATGGGGGAGGATAATTGGGTACAGAGGTAGGATGGGACTGGAGTGTATTGGTGTTGTGATGAGGAGAGGTAGGCTGAGGTGGTTTGGACATGTGGAGAGGATGGGGGATGATAATTGGGTACAGAGGGTGAGAAGTGTTAATATTGGGGGAGGGGTAGACCGAGAAAGACATGGGACGAGGTCATTAAATGTGACTTAAGGGTTAAGGGACTGAATAGGGAGGCTGCCAGAGATCGAGCAGCGTGGAGAGCCGCCATTAGGTGACCAAGGCCGACACATGCAAGCATGTTGGAGCCTTCAAAAACGAAACGAAACGATAAGAACTCCAAATTACTTTGTAGTATTAGCCAGTAGTTCATTATTTTATTCTAGATAAAATGGAGATGTTTTTGTTTTCATTGTGCAGTAAAAGGAGTTTTGTTATTTAATTGTTTCGTGGAATGTGGGAAGTTTGAAGGGAAGAGCAGGGGAAGTCGTCGAGGCATTCAGTAGGAGGTGGGTGGATGTGGCATGTTTGCTGGAAGTCCGGTACAGTGGTGGATCAGCCAGAAAGATTGTTGGGAAGGATTGCTACTATAAGTTGTTTTGGCAGGGGGGAACTGATGGATATGGGGGTGTGGGTGTATTGATTGCGGAGAAATGGGTAGAATATGTTATGAATGTTATGAGAGTAAGTGATAGGATATTAGTAGTGAAAATTTTGATCGGGAGGAAAATGATTTCAGTTATATCGGCATATGCTCCACAGGTAGGATTGGATGACTCAGAGAAGGATAGATTTTGGGATGATTTAATACGTGTAGTAAGTGGTATGGGTGATGATGAGGTAGTGGTTCTGGGAGGGGATTTAAATGGTCATGTGGATGAAGCAGCTCAAGGTTATGAAGGAGTCCATGGAGGATGTGTATATGGTGTGAGGAATGCGGAAGGGGAAAGAATACTCGTGTTTGGGGAGGCTATGGACATGATTGTGTGCAACATGCATTTTAGAAAAAGAATGAGTCGGTTGATTATGTATGAGTCCAGGGGAAATAGTAGTCAGATAGATTATTTTCTGGTCAGGAGGGTTGATAGGAAGTTAGTGAGGGATGTTAAAGTTATAAGAAGCGAGGAGTGTGTGCAGCAGCACGAACTGTTGATTTGTGACATGGTGCTTAAGGAATGAGTGATGAGAAGGAGGACATATGTACCTAGGAGGAAAATATGGAAGCTGGGAAACCAATCAGTAAGGGATGCCTTTTATAGTGAGATGAGAGTGGTGGCTAAACAGGGAGCCGTAGGTAGAGGAGTTAATGAACAGTATAGAGCCCTTAACAACAACCTCTTGAGAGTTACCAATGCAGTATGCGGTTGGACAAGAGGCCCACCAAGACATAAAGTAACTTGGTGGTGGGATGAGGGTGTAGAAGCTGCAGTTAAGGAGAAAAGGCTTTTCCAGGAATGGAAGAATGGTGGTAACAGGGAGGAGTACTTGGCTGCCAAGTGCAGGGCTAGAAGAGAGGTATACAGGGCGAAGTCTGAGTCACAGAGACTTTTACTTGATAATCTAAATCATGGAGGAAGGAAAAATACGGTATTTTTAGGGTGGCAAATCAGGTGAAGAGGGATAATCGGGATATTGTAGGTGAGCAGTGCATGAAGAATGATGAAGGAAGGGTAGTGGTGAACAGTGGGGATATTAAAGATGCATGGAGAGAGCATTATAGCCGGTTGTTGAATGAGGAGTTTGATTGGGATAGGGAAAGTTTGGAGCCAGCTGATCCAGTGTTTGGCCCTTGACCTTTGATTGACGCTGCAACAGTGAGTGAGGCAATAGGCAGGATGCGGGTGGGGAAGGCGGCAGGTGTGTATGGGTTGACTGCCAAAATGTTGAAGTCCTCAAGAGATACTGGGGTGAGGTTAGTCACTGACCTGATAAATATGATTATATATGAGTGTGTTGTTCCAGATGATTGGCTGAAAAGTGTAATTGTAAATGTGTATAAAGGGAAGGGTGATGCCCTGGAAAGGAGAAATTACAGAGGTATAAAGCTCTTAGCTCAGATAATGAAAGTAATGGAGAGAGTTCTAGAAGGTATGATTAGAGAAAGAGTGAACGTCGACGAGATGCAGTTTGGGTTCATGCCAGGCAGGGGGACCACTGATGCCATATTCATTGTTCGACAGCTTCAGGAATAATGTATTGGAAAGAAAAGGGAATTGTATTTTGTTTTTGTTGATTTGGAAAAGGCCTTTGACAAAGTCCCTAGAGAGGTGGTGGTGAAGTGGTCAATGAGAAAGCTAGGGTTGGAAGAGTGGCTGGTTAGGGTGGTTATGGCCATGTATGTGGGTGCTCGCATCCAGGTAAGAGTGAATGGAGTTTTGAGTGATGAGTTTTCTGTGAATGTTGGTGTGCATCAGGGGTCAGTTTTGAGTCCCTTGTTGTTTATCATGATACTTGAAGCCCTCTCACGTGACTTCAGAGACGGACTTCCATGGGAGATGTTTTATGCTGATGGTTTGGTGTTGATTGCAGAGAATGAAAAGGAGGCGGAGGAAAGATTTAAGAAGTGGAGAGATGGTATGGGGCACAAGGGCTTAAGGATATGCAGATAAAACAAAAGTGTTGATATTTAGGGTTGGTGGTGGTACAATCAGAGGAGAGGGAGAGTGGCCATGTGCACTTTGCCACAAGGGTGTGGGAAGTAATTCCATCTTGTGTAGAGTTTGTGATAAATGGGTGCACAAGAGATGTAGTGGTATTAGAGGTAGACTGCGAGATAATGGTGATTTGATGTGTGTGGCGTGTCGGGGAGAGAAGGTGGATGTAGGAGCTAGGCAAACCACACTCACCGGCCTCACAACGCGAACTGCCAAGGTTCCCGGTTGCATACCACAGGAACCTTCCGATGACGTCATCACTCGTGACGTAGCAGGTGTGTGCGCACACACACACTAACACTCTCGTCCTCTCTTCTTAATTTGACAGAAGATTTCAAGGACGAAGCTGGATGGTCTATTTGTGTCTGATACACACTATGTATCCAATACATAGATTCTTGTGTGAGTACCATCAACACCCGATACACACTATGTATCCAATACATACACTTTTGTTTAATTACTATCAAGACCCAGTCTGTGGCCACATACAGATATGTGATGTCTCTTGAAGTATTATAAACTTTCTAGTCTCGGCTGACTGCTGCACGCAGCCGCTCGGTCGAGGCACCTTTCTTGGTGAGACAGTCAGCCAGTTGTTGTGATGTATCCACCCAGGATACCTCATCAATCTCCCCCCGCTCCAACATGTCCCGCAACACAGCAATATCAGTGCGCAATCTCCTGTCTTCTACGCTCCTACAGGAGTAAAGGGCGTCCACCAGACTCTTGTTGTCGACGAAACACTTTATTTTGATCTTTCCACATCCAGAAACCTCATGCAATTTGTTGGAGAGATATACAGCAGTTTCAGCACATTCAAGCAGCGCCAACCCCTCAGCAGATATGGTAGATTTGACAACCCTCCTGATCTTTCTTGTCTGCCAGAATATTGGACATCTTGCCTCACTAGCATCTCTTAGGAAGATCACAAAACTTCCCTGAGATCCATTGCCTACAAGGTTGGCAAATGAGGCATCAAAAAAGCACTCTATATGACAGTCCTCAATCGGCCTCATTCTTGGAATATATAGCTTCATGTTGTCAGTCTTCACCCTTGAGATCACCTTATTGAGTCTAAACAAATCCGCTATGGTAGCTCGGTTGCTATTCACACTCAACTCACACACATCAAAGGCAATATCTGGCCGAGTGTATGTGGCAATCCAATTGAGTTGCCCAATTAATGCTCGGTACTCCATTTTCTCAGACTCGGACAGCTCCCCTGATTTTACTGCTGCACGATGTTTACTCAGCATGGCTGGTTTCAAAGATGAAGCATACTGGAATTGGTTTAGCGTTATGCTGCCATCGATGTTGGAGATGACATTGAGACCAACGTATTTGAAGGCTTTTGATTCTGAACTGCTGATGAGGAATATTTGACTCAAACGATTTATCACTTGCTGTTCGAACTCATGTGTACCTGCCCAAAGGAAGTCGTCGATGTAGATGCATACAATGCCTTCGACTTTGCCACCATTGCTCCAAGAGAACAGCGCTCAATCCAGTGATGACACTTTAGCTTCGAGACTCAACAACTGATCTTTTATGAGCAGATACCAATGCCTAGCAGCATCACAAAGGTCGTAAACAGTTTTCTTTAGTCTCCATAACTTACCATTTGCATATTCAGGCAGAGGACGTAAATGAACAACTCTCTCAATGTCGTTACCTTGCAAGTAGGCAGCTTTCACGTCCATAGTGTGGGAATCCCACTGGTTGGTGGAGGCCAAAGAAAGTGCTAAATGCACTGCTTCCTTTGAACAAGTAGGCGAGTCTTTTCGGAGATCCACTGTGTCTTCCTCAAATCCTCTGGCAACTAAGCGGGCCTTAACAATAGGCTTTCCATTTTTCAGTTTTTCTGTCAACCCATCGAACCATTATGGCACCTTGCCCAACATCATCTGATTCGGTCTTTATAAACTCTTGTCTAGCTAAATGAAGAGCATTCAAGCTGTCTCTCGCAATTTTCGATGGTGATGAAGGTTCCAAGGCTGGAGGATCATTTGCATACACATTAGGCAGACCAGGGTTTTGACCAAAAACAAGTTGGTTAGGAGAAAAGCCTGAGAAGTTGGTGAGAGCATTTCTTGCCGATACTGCCCATGCCAAGGCCACATCCAATTCACGCTGGCTATCAGCCATTATCTTCCTAACAATATCACCAGTGACTGCATTTTGACGCTCACAGACTCCGTTGCTCCAAGGACTCTCTGCAGACGTTGTCATGATCTTGATATTGAAGGCCTCTCCCAATGCTCGCATTTCCGCATTGTTGAATTCACAGCCATTGTCTGTAAGAATTTTTCTAGGTGTGCCAAACACAACAATCCAACTCAGAAATATTCCTTTGATAATGGTGGGCGCACACTTATCCGCGATTACTATCGCATTACAATACCTGGTTGCCAAATCAACAAGGACTAAGAAATAATGCCTTTCCCAAGCTTTTAAATCCATGGCTATGGCTTCATTAAACTGAGACGCCATGGGCAAACTGACTACGGGTCGGAGTTTGGCTTTCTTAAATCTGCAACAGACTGTACAAGCATCAGATACAGCCTTGATAGCCCGTTCCAGTTTTGAACTTTTAATTCCCGCATCTGTGATCAGTTTAATTAGTTTTGCCGATGTTGGGTGTCCAAATTGCCTGTGAAGCTTCAAAGCGGTTTTTTTCTACATCACCCCCACGAGATGCCAACATGATTGTTTCACAAAATTCATGATCTAGTCATAAGGAAATTGGAAGTAAGTAATGGCCTGAAGATGAGGACTTTAAATCAATGATAGTTCCACAAATTTTGACCTGGTCAGTTCCAAGGTTAATCAACATTTTTGCTTTTTTCATGGTACGTCTACTCGACAGCAAGGGAATATTGCAGTCCACAACATCAGTCACGATGGTTGCACGCATGTTTCCAATGTAGCAGGGCAGAGTAACACGTTTGAGGGAAGAAACTGTGACACCATCAGCAAAAGTAAACGTTGTGGATGACGCTTCTTCTCTTACAGCATCACGTTTGTAATCAGTGAGCTCACTTAGATAGCAATTGATCCATTCAACTCCACATACAGTTGTAGAACACCCTGTGTCTAGAAGAGCACATCCCTTAGATTCTTCTACTAAAGTCTGTGACTTACCTCTGCTAGCGGCATCATCCGCATAGCCCATAAATAACGACAGATGCACTGTTTCAGAATTCTCTTCTCGACTGCCGTCGTTTTCGTATGCATCCGGTACGGCCTCTGGACCCTCCAAAGAAACGTCGCCTGTGGCACTTTGGAGCTGCAGATTGGGAGGCCCTCAGGCAGTGCTTCTTTGATTTTCCATGGTATGATTATTGCTTCCTTGGCCAGGAGCCATCTGAGTGTGCCTTGCACATTACGGAGGTTATTCTCTCGGGCATGGAAGCATACATTCCTTTCTCATATCCTCTGACTAATGCAAGAAAGCCTTGGTTTAATCACGCTTGTTCTAATGCTGTCCGCAACAAGGAGAGGGCCTATAAGAAGTACCGAAGCCAACCCACCCCTGAATCACACCTTTTATATGTTTCTGCCCGGAATCGTGCTAAGTCTGTTCTTCGCTCTGTTAAAAACAATTTCATCCGTGCTAAATGTTCCCAACTCTCCAACTCGAATTCCTCTCGCTCCTTCTGGCACCTTGCCAAAAACCTTTCTAACAACTTTACCTCATCATCCTTCCCTCCTCTTTTCTACTCTGATGGCTCTGTAGCTATTTCTTCTACTGATAAAGCAGATCTCTTCGCTCAGACTTTCTCCTTCAATTCCACCTTAGACAATTCTGGTGCTATTCCTCCATCACTTCCCCCCTCTGACTTCCTCTTGTCTGACATTAAAATTTCTTCAGCTGATGTGTTTTCTGCCATCACTGGCCTCAATACTAACGAGGCATATGGTCCTGATGGAGTCCCTCCTGTTGTCCTCAAAAACTGTGCTTCTTTGCTTACACCCTGCCTCGGTAAACTCTTTCGCATTTGTCTCTCAACTTTTACCTTTCCTTCTTGCTGTAAGTTTGCTCTCATTCAGCCAGTCCCAAAGAAGGGTGACCATTCCCAACCCTCTAACTATCGTCCAATTGCTTTAACATCCTGTGTCTCAAAAGTTTTCGAGTCAATTCTTAACAAAAAATTTTCAAAGCATCTTTCCTGTCACAACCTTCTTTCTGATCGTCAGTATGGGTTCTGTCAGGGACGCTCCACTAGCGATCTTCTCACCTACCTTTCAGACTCTTGGTCATCCTCCTTTCGGAAGTTTGGCGAAAGCTTTGTCATTGCACTTGACATCTCAAAGGCTTTCGATCGAGTCTGGCATAAATCCTTAATTTCCAAACTGCTCTCCTACTGTTTCTATCCTTCTATCTGTGCCTTCATCTCTAGCTTCCTTTCTGGTCGTTCTATAGCCGCTGTTGTAGACGGCCATCGTTCCTCTCCTAGACCTATCAACAGTGGTGTTCCTCATGGTTCTGTTGTATCACCTACTCTCTTCCTTTTATTCATCAGTGACCTTCTAAGCTGTACATCTAACCCTATCCACTCATATGCTTCGTCACTCCAAAATACTAGTTCGTCTTTCACCTCCCGGGCGGACACCGATGCCTCGTTCTGCCTGCCAATTTTACCAGCAAAAATACGATTCAGGGGAGATTTCATATTTTCGTATGTCACCTCAGTTATAGTTGTCGCTCACTGTCTGAAAGTTTGCATGCAGCCAAGAGCATAAAAGCCATCACATAATGTGGCAGTTCCATGTCCTGCTTTGTAAATTTGAAATAAACGCTCAAATTCTGTCACGAACTCCCGAATGTTCATATCGCTGGCTCTTCTGAAGTTGTACAGCTCATAAAAAGATGCAAACTGTCGACTTCCTTTGTCCACGAGAAATAAACCGTCTAATTTTTTCAGCAGGGTCTGAACACCATCCTTCTGCTTCAGAACATCTGTATCAGTCTGCGAAGACGCCACCCTCGCTCTTCCAGACAATGACAGGTGTATAGCTAAGGCTTGTTTTTCTTTTGCTAGGTCCGTTAGTTTGCACCAAATGCCAATGTCTTTTTTCCAGTTCTCATATACTGAATCATTTTCAAGTTTTGGAGGCCACTTGGTCGAACACGACGCTATTCTTCGGAACTACGCTCTGCTACCAGTGTAGGAACGAGGCAAACCACACTTACTGGCCTCACAACGCGAACTGCTAAGGTTCCCGGTTGCATACCACGGGAACCTTCCGATGACGTCATCACTCGTGACTTAGCAGGTGTGTGCGTGCGCACACACACTAACACTGGAGATTGTTAGGCGTGAGATGGTTGAACTTGCTGGTGAGTCTCTTGAGTGTGTGGAGGAGTTTTGTTATTTGGGAGACATGTTATGTGCCGGAGGTGGGGCTGGAGTTAGCTCGGTTGCTAGGGTGAGAAGTGGT